>VUQK01011860.1:0-25138 GCA_015106715.1 Bujurquina vittata
GCATATAGAAACTATTTACATTACATGTACATTAAACTTGGACTTTAGTACTCAATAAATGTTAAATTCCTGCTGGTTCTATCTATGCTCTCATCCTGCAGTGCTGAGCATTGTAAGATTAAGATTACTCAACTCCAGTGCCGCAAGGAGACATTACATCAGGTAAAGAGATATCTCATATCAGTTATTTCTCAATAGCATAAGAATAATGAAATGGAATAAAGGGAACGGTATGAACTTAAGGAAGTCAATGGGAAAATAAACCATGAAACAGTTAAGTCACCTCAGGCAGCAGGAGACCTACAGGAGAGGTTGTTACAGAAGTTCCAGCGACCAGTGACACCACACCATTGCAGTCTACGGCACAATGCATTTTGCCATTGGCGGGCAGCATTATGCGTGGTGCCCCGAGACTGGTCTGGCTACCGGCACTGCAGCGGCGCTCAAGGCGACGCGGCAAGAACAAGGAGCCCCGGCGACTGTCGCTCTCCTCGAAAGTACTGTGCTCGTCGTCGGCAAAGTCGTTCTCGGAGCCCATGTCGCGTGCTCGCCCACGGAAGCTGAAAAGGCTGGCGCGGCTGTTCCTCCGAGGTGAGAAGATGGAGCCGCGGATACTGAGAAGAGACTGAGGAAGAGAGGAAAAAAAGAAGGGGGTGGGGGATTATAGATGAGAATAGATAACTAAGGAAAATTGACCAGATAGAGGACGTAAGGGAGTACACTTGCTAACTGAACCTGACAGCATCAAACTCTTACTTCTTGATAGCTTGGTTTTTACTTCAATTCAATTCAATTTTATTTGTATAGCACCAAATCACAGCAGTAACCTCAAGGTGCTTTGTATTGTAAAGACCCTACATAATACAGAGAAACCCCAACAGTCCAAACAACCCCCTATCAGCAAGCACTTGGTGACAGTGGGAAGAAAAAACACCCTTGTAACAGGAGGAAACCTCCAGCAGAACCAGGCTCAGGGAGGGGCAGTCACCTGCCGCAACTTTCAATAGTTGATTTCTTAAAGCAATCATTTGTCATTTTGGGAAATAAGCATATGGACCTCCTACTTACAAACTACACTGTATTTCCAGAAGTACTTGCTCGTCTGCCTTCACACACATGTGAACTTGAATCACACCCCATTCTTAATCTATAGTGTTTAATATGATGTCAACTCTCCCTTTCCAGCCATAACAGCTTCTGAGAAGGCTTTCTACAAGTTTGAGGAGTATGTTCATGGGAATCTTTGACCATTTATTCAGCACATTTGTGAGGTCAGACACTGATGTTTGATGAGAAGGCCTGTCTCACAGTCTCTGCTCTAATTCATCCCAAAGGTGTTCTTTTGGGTTGAGCTCAGGACTCTCTGCAGGTCAAGTTCTTCCACACCAAACTCGCTCATCCATGTCTTTATGGACCTGCTTTGTGAACTGATGCTCTGTCATGTTGGAACAGGAAGGGGCCTTTACACTGTCAGACAAATACCGTTCTCCTGTCAACCAGCAAAGCCAGACTTTTCGATTAGACAGACGGAGGAGCATGATTTGAGGCATTTTCTTTAAAAATCTTATCTAATGTGGGGCTTGGCCCCCACTTACGAGGGATTAACTTTGGAAGTTGATCTGGATCCAGGAAGTTTGACATTTCAAGAAAGATGGTTCATATCACGTCGCATCTTAATAAATGCATATTCATTTGAACAAATATTGGGAGGCATTGTCTTGATAAGCATACAAATGTCAGGATACTTAGTATCAAAGTGCTTTTGTTGTGTGTATAGAAAAAGTTACAAGAATTGGGAGCACGCTACCAGCTGAACTAATACCACTGCAAATATTTTGCCAGAACTTTTAGTGCCCTGTAAAGCCAACATGAGCAAAAGGGTTCCTTATACAAACATGAATGCCTGTCAAGCGTTCAATGGAACCCTTGGCCAATATTTGTCTTTCTCTTAATATAATATAATATAATTTTCCAGACTACTTTTACAAACATTGAATAAATTTACAGAAAATATTTTTTAATCTGGTATCATTTATCATCTCAATGAATCTGCTCTGTCAGATATATTACCTGGTTGGGTGAGGAGCATCTCTTCTCATAAGAAAGCCTGTTGGCATCAATGGAGAAGCGGAAGCTGGACCTCTTGATGCTGTCCTCAGACTCAGACTTGTGGAACTTGTCACGGCACCCCCTCTCCTCCTCCTCCTCCCTCTGCTTCCTCTTCTTCCGCCTGTTGCGTCGCTCTTTGGCGCTTTTCGAGCTGAGCTTAGACGTCCCCGAGGAGGACTCAGAGGTGGGGCCTCCTCTCCCGCTGTATTCTCCACTCTCTGTGGCTGCTGCCGCGGCAACCTGCCAGCCAATCAGAAGACAAACACAGTTGTCATAGCAACCCAGTGACTGTCTCAGAGGCTCTGGCAGACTGGAGCGGAGGAGAGCAAGCCTGCCAGCTGAGAGCAGCAGCGAAAACATTAACAGCCAAACAAATCTCAGATACCTTCTAAAAATTGACTTCTTAATGTTTCCAGGCAAATCAAAATATTTTTTTTATTATTTCATTTATAATATTTATCAAGAAAAAGAAACTGTGTGGATACAGTCTTTTTGCTTTATAAAACAAGTAGGTAAAACAGCGTCTGTTTCATTGGACAGACAGTGCTTTTCCTTTTTTTACAAAAACATCCAGCATTTTCAAAAACCACTTGGGATGTGAATATCAATTAAAATGTGTGATCACATGTGCAAGAATTCTGTCATGGCAACAACATCAACAAAAATTTCTAGATGTCACAGAAGGACAGATCAGAGGTGGAGAAAGAGTACAAAAATGGAGGATAGACAAAAGATATGACAAGGATGCAATAAGGGAATATCGTGAGGTGTAGCCCTTTACACTCCTCACAATATTCTACAAATACTGCAAATTAAGCTCCTAACGTTTTGAGACCAGTGGCTCAAATATTTGTTCAGTATTTGATGTCAGAGTTATACTGTTAAGGAAAAATGAATTATTTATGTAGTTCACAAACTAGTCAGCAACTTCCTGTGAAGACACCGCTTGACTCTGCACCACTGTCTGCTTAGCTGTGATTAATCTAATATTTCTAATATTTTCCAGTCAACCATGACAGTAAATCTCCTTGTTGCCTGGGCAACCCTGGCTATATGCCAAAGAGTCATCATCCCATCAAACTTCCCATCACATGTAAAAAAAACAACAAAACAAACAACAATGCTCCAAAAGCCTCAGCAGTTTCAAACAGCCCTTTGTTATCTGATTTCACAACGACTGCCCATGTGAATCAAATGTCAAATGAAATGTCTCAGATAATCACTCTAATTAAACAGCTATACAGAGGAACTGGTTGCCGGTATCTCAAAGTGAGCAAACAAAGATGAATGTCCTGCCTGTGCCTCCTCCTGCTGTCTCTTCAGCTGCTCCAGCATAGCCTGGAACTCTTCCTCCTTCTGCTGGGCCTCCTCAATGGTGGCCTGGTTCTGCTCGTCATAAGCCATGGCCACCACAGCAAGGATCAAGTTGACCAGGTAAAAGGATCCCAGGAAGATCACCAGCACAAAGAAGATCATGTAGGGCTTCCCTGCCGCACGCAAAGTCTGCCAAAACCAAGACAATTTATATGCTTACAGTGTCACAATAAAAAGAAAGCAAGAAACAAGCACATTATGTACCATGTAGTGATCTGAGATAAGTCACAGCAATCCTGCAAAGGCCCACCCACCTGCTGATAGAGGTTTTCCCAGTAGTCTTGGGTCATGAGCCGGAACAGGGAAAGGAAGGCCCAGCTGAAGGTGTCGAAGCTGGTGTAGCCGTAGTCTGGATTGCGACCTGCTTTAATACATGTAAAGCCCTCTGGGCATAGCCTTTGAGGAAACAACACTTTGGATTAGATGTATTGTTTAGTGTTTTTAAAGAGAAACAATAAGACTAAGTTTGAAGGATCAGAACCCTGAAATTCAATTACTGTTGTCACAAAGTATCAATGTACATTACAGTAGAACAAAATACACCATACCGCTGTCCATTTCCATTCACTTATAGGGTGTAAAACTGACAGATGAGGACAAATTACTTTCATAACATTGCTGCATATTGTAGAGTGTCACAATTTATGAAAAAGGTTACATAATGATTCTTTAAAATATATAACCTTAAAATATAAAACTAGAAATTCATTAGTTGATTTTTAACTAATACGATCAATATTAACCTAAATGGATAAACATGTTTGATCCTCTTCACCCAATGCTATACTGTAGATGAGCCTTTCAGTAATCAATTATGAAACTACCTGCTGAATCAGACTTGCAACCTGGAACAAAGTGCGAGACAGACATTAAAATAATCACATCAAATCAAAGAGGCATTTGCTGTCAGAAAACAGAAACATTTGCCTCAAACCTTCCGAGAAACGTCAGCTTTAGTTATTCAGCAGACCACAAACTAGAAGAAAGAGGTAATGGGAGCAGAAAGTTCTTCCAATGGTTCACAACAATAATTTTATGAACACAGGTGCATGCAGATCATTTTGGTAGTGACTAAAACAATCTACTAAGATTAGAGAACATTTGCAAACAGGCACTCCTGATGTGGGTGCAAATAATCTACCAACACAGGTACAGCATATTACTTCAAATCTGAAAATCATGATATTAGCATATATTTTATATGTTCCCACGAGGAAACCGCAGGGCAGCTCAGACCAGAGAGGCAGCCGAGTACACAAGTATTCTGCAAGTATTCTGTGCTACAAATGGAGCTTTTATTGGAGAAAGGGTAACAGACGACCATAGTGCTAATAGCTGCATACACTTGCTAATTGTGGTGATGGCAATCAGTTCCAATAGTGAACCGCTGAAATTCTCAGCCTGGAATGACAATACCTCAGCCCCACACAGCGCCGGGTGATCAACCGCTGGCTAGAACTCTGATCTAGTATAGGATATCATGTCCCCATGTGTCCTGGCTAAAGACACCTCTATTCTTACCTTTAAGGCAAATGACATGTGATGACGTGCACAGCCCTGCCTGCACCTATACATCCCACCATCACAGTCATACCTCGGGTCGTATGTTCTTCACTTTGCTAAGAGTACTAGCAGTAGTTACTGCTAGTTACACACACACGCACACACACACACACGCACACACACATGCAAGTTGTATATACACACCCCACAGAGTAGCCCCTGCACTGAACTAGAGTCCGATCACTATCACCCTACTGCATGGTAGACCCAACAGAGAGGACAGAATGAGCCACCAAAAGGCTTGTCACAATAGAACCAAACAAAAGTGTGTGGTCATGACCAACTAGCTGCAGCACAAATACAGTATAACTCACAGGAACCCTTTTTAAAACAGCCCATGAGAGCACCATTCCCCTGGTGAAATGTGCTGTCACAACCTGAGGCAGAGAGAGACCTTTGGTGCCTTATGCCATGGAGATGGCCTCCATAATCCAGTGGGAGAGCTTCCGTTTAGACAGAGCTCCAAGTCTGGCTGAATTAGCACAGCAGACAATTGGTCAAATAAACAGACATTCTGAGTGCAGTCAGTGTAGGTATGTAGCACATGCACCTGACACAGAGAATGTGACAGAGGCCGAAATGCATTTGGGTGTAATGTAACGCGGAGGCCATCAGAAGAGTACTGCGCACACACAAAGCGTGAAGGTCACCCACTTGCCTTACAGAAGCCAATGCAAGAAGCAAGAAGATGCAGTCAAATGGGAAAGAAACTTCATATCTACAGACTCAGTGGGTTCAAAAAGGGGGCCTCAGCACTAAAGTCAGGGACAGAGACAGCTCCATAGGAGGTGGGCTGACTAAGCCAGCCTCCTCTCCACCATGCAGTTCCAAACATTGTCCATAGCTGGTAGACAGTGGTTTGCTCCATGAAGCTGTTAGCTTGAAGACTTAAAATTGGAGAACATAAGAGGTGGTTTGTGATTGTTGTGGGCACCGGTGGAAGGAAAATTCCCACAAACTGTGGCAGTTTCTGCACTGCCAGAGGAGAGGGATACTCCGCCTTCTGCTTCTCTGCTACGCGGCGAAACAGGGAGAAAGGAGACATTTAATTTTGGCAAGCCAGCGGAACACACTGGACTAAGAGCAGGCTCTCCTGCTTCTGGTGAACTATAATGGCGCCAAGATCTGAGCTATAACTGCACATGGTACCAGAACATGTCTAAATCAAGTCCAGTTAACTTAGCATTACAAATGCATTGCTGTTCTTGTCCTAAGAACCTTGGAATTTAAGAGTGGCACCTGTCCTGATGAAAACTGGACATTAACAGCATATTGTAATTTTTTTAGTTTAAAACATTGAGAAATGAGCTGAAATCATCACGAGAATTTCAACGAGAATATCAATAAATAGTAGTTTTGACATTACGTCAAACATAATGTCCATCCATGCTAACCAACTAGTCCTGACCAGTCACTTCTCATAACACTCCACATCTATAGAGGTTGTAGTGAGTGACTGCAGTGCCCACTATGTCAACTGGCTGCATGTAGCAGACATTTAGCCCATCAGCTGATGCCATTAAGAGGAATGGGGCAATTAGAGTGAAGGGAAGTGGAAAACACTGCACTGAGTTAATAATGCCAAAAACAATCCCTCACCAGTCTAGCCTGCTTTATGTCTGCTTCCCGGACTACATTTGTCTAGAGAGACCACACAGCTTGACGATTGCGGTGTGTGTGTTTTCACAAAACAAAGACATTCCCAAAAGCGTGCCAAGAAAATATGCGCCACAACCTTAAACCAGCAGCCTGAAGCACTGATACAAGGCAGGATGGACCCACACTGTCATGTTACTTGTGCCAAATTCTGACCCTACCATCTCAATGTCATAGCAAAAAAATACATAACTAAAAATCAGATGTTCTTCTGGATACCTTTGTTGTAACAAGTGGTATTCTACTACTGCATATCAATATTAAAATTATTGGTTCGAGTTTTGTGCTGTTATTTGGCATCTCTCTTCTCTTTTCCCTGACCCACCCAAACTAGTATGGTGGAAGGCTGCCTCTCCCTGAGCCTCCCCACTGTCATCAAATACATGCTCATAGAGAGCTCCAACAATAGCATGACCCCCTAAGGGCCTTTACTTACAAAATAAGGCACCTTGAGATGATCATTGTTGTATACTTGCAATATATTATAAAACAGATTTGAAAGGTTCGTATTTCCATGCTGTGTGACTACTCATAATTGCTATTTTTTTGCTATATAAGGGCAGGGATTTTATATATATTTAAATACCCCAAAGCAATACATGCAAAAAAGGAAGGTGTTAAATGTTTGCCAAAGCACATCACACAAAATGCAGCTATAGTTAACCAGCAGTTTAGATTCCTGCAATGCCTCAGCGCGGTTGCGAGTGTCAACACTAATTGGGTATGCTGAGCTTTGTGGTGTGATCTAATTGGCCGTATAAATAAAGCATATCAAGCCTTACCCAGCACCACTGCCATTTCCACAGAGCAGAGCATCCCTGCGGCCTGGGAGGTAATAGTAGTTACCTAGAAGGCAGAGGAAACAGAGGACCTGTCAGTCGCAGCCACATCACAGGGTTGAAGAGGTGGATATGAACAAACAGAAGTGAGTGATGGAGGGAAAAGAAGAACAATATGCACCCTGTGGGTTTTTCTTCCGTTTTAGTGTGTGGCATACAGTGTCTGAAGATAAGGTGATGATTTGTTGTTACACCCAACCGCACGACTCGTTCATTTGGGTGGTTTTTCATGATATGAGAACATATCGTCCTTTAAGTGTGTAATAAAAACATCTCATCAGTTCTATTTGACAGCAAACATGGTCTCTGATCACATTTGCATTTAACAGGGTAGCTGTGGCTCAGGAGGTAGTGAGGGTCATCTACTGATCAAAAGGTTGGTGGTTTCATCCCTGGCAAATTATCTTTGGGCAAGATACTGAACCCCGAGTTGCTCCCGTTGTGTTAATCCGAGTGTGAATGTTAGCACTTAGGCATTGAAATAAGTGTTTTTTTTAATGTGTGTACAAAGTGATTTGAGTGGAGTCCATTTACCATTTCCAGGCCCTATAAGATATTTGCAAAGTTACTCAGATCTGTCCGTCTCTGTGTTCTTTTGCTCTGGCTTGTTGTGTAGCCGGTGCATGTCTTGTTGATACCCAGAGAGTCACGCTTTTGTAACACTTCAGGCTGCTCACGCCACAAAGATGGGCCATGGGAGAATGACGAGAGGTAGAGAGGGGGTGAAAGTGGAAGGTTTCATTGTTGTGGCGATTATCCGGCACATTTGCCACATTCCCCCACCAGCTCTTGTTCTAGAGCGCAGCCCCCGCTCCCAGCCATTGCTGTCAGTCTCTATCATGGCAACAAGCTAGAGTGCCTGACCTCCCCCCACCACTTGACCGCTACCACCACCCTGACCTCTGTCTGCATATAATGTAGCCAGCATCTGGGATAGGAGAATTGACTGTAGTTAACCCCAATGAGCGCCTGGCAGACATGAAACAACACTTTCACACCACTTCACTTGGCTTACTGTCATCGTTGATGTACTCCAGCCAGTTGAAGGAGCTTGCCGTGATGTTCTCCGCGAACGTGGTGTTCTCCGCGAACGTGGTGTTGCTTTCTTGTGTGTTGTTCAAATGAGTTGTATTGCTGGAGATTGGCATGCGCACGCACTTCTGCCTCAGATTGCCCATGAAGAGCTGGAGGCCGATGAGGGCAAAGACGCTCAGGCAGAACACGGTGAGGATCATCACGTCTGACAGCTTTTTTACCGACTGGATCAGTGCGCCAACAATGGTCTTCAATCCTAAATGGGAGAGAGGGCAAGGGTGGGGGTGGGAGTGGGACATTGCAGAATGATTAGTGCCTGCTAATTGCAGCCACAAGCTTGTAAAGAGAAGAAGCTACTAATAACTACTACTTACAGTAGAAAGCAGCCAGTAGGATCTGGAATGGCGGTTCCTGTATGAACTGCTTGTGGTCATACAGGAAGCAAGCTGACACAGATCACTACTGATCATGGATAAACCCCTAGAGAAAGTTTTTCATGCCCATCACAGTGCTATGCTTTTTGGGTCTCTGGGGAAATGATCATTAATAAATGATTGCTTATGTGCTGCTGTTTCTTAGCTATTTTCAGACGTCTTACTTACTTAAAAGAACAGCTATAACCTTCTATTGTTTTCCAGTTGGACTGTCACTGAAACAGTTCAAGTGAGCTCTTTTTTTGTGCAGTCACAAAAAGACCAGTGCATAGCACTGGGTCATGTGCACGGGATCAGTGAAAATGTGCTCCATGCAGACTGAGAGGGTTCAGTGAAGCGCAGTTTGAATTGGAGGGTGACTGTACTGGTTACCCTGTGAGACAGTCACAGAACTGGTCTCATAAATTTATCATCTAGCTGGTGTGTAAAGCACAAAGAAAATGGGTCACCAAATCCAGAGACGAGTGCACCCCAGCCTTTTTATGCAGCTTTGTTTGTGAGCTTCAGAGGCGAATTATAAAAAGAATTCAGACTTTTTTAATGTAACACCTTCTCTGCGTGTAACTCTTTACGTGTTTTGAACATTTTTGTCTAACATTTTGTCCGTGCTGGATGAAATCTAGCAGTGTTATTTTGTTTCTTGCTGAGAATTATATTGCAGATTTTAGCAATAAGATCATTTCAAGCTACACTGGTTCGACAAACATGAGAGGACATCACGTTTGATGCATACAGACCGTATAGCTCATTTAACCTCCCACCTTTCCCACTGCTTTGTTTTTTTCCACAAAAGCTGATCTGTACACAACTTCACCTTCAGCTGCACCTCTATTCACTGGTTAGTAGACGTCAGAGCGGTCACATGATCATACTACATTTTTAACACTGTCAGCATTTTGTAACCGACTGTCTTTGAATGCGAGACACTGATACAGTCGTGATTATTTCTCATCACCTCATAAACAGGCCAAAAGGTTTAGAGCTGATTGCAGGTATGTCTTTGATATTTAGACATATCCAGGTCAGCTAGCTGACCTACCAAAAACTGCATGATGATTCAAGCCTTGTATTTATCCTTGACCCAGATATGAGTGGTATTGATCTCCTCATCAAACTCTCAGCAAGAAAATGAGATCAGAACTATAAAAATAGATCAGATATTTACACGCCCGCTCTTTTAAAAAACGCTTTTTTCACAAATACACCTCTTCCATTTTTGTGCTTCATCACAAAATGCATGCCAGCATCTTGAAAATACCACGTGCCAGCACTGCTTGCACTGCAACAAAAGAATGAGCCCACCATGTTTAATTTGGGTCTAAATGACAGCAAGCATAAGTAATAGGCAGTGAAATTAGATGATTATCCAAATAGTCAGTGACAGTTTTTGTGGATGGTTCACATGAACCGACCAACTACAACATTAGAACCATTTGTCTAAGCCTGTGTAGGTCCTCGTTATGCCACTAAAACAGCTCTAAAACAGACTCATCAGGGCATGACATAAAACCTCCAGGGGTGTTCTGTGTTGTCTAGAGCTGCTAGAATGTCTAGCAATAAAGTTGTATACTTTACTACAACATCCCAGAGCCAGACGTCTTCTAGCTCTGTGGATGGGGCTGGCTCCAGCACATTTAACAGATGCTTGATGGATTAGGATCGGGTAGCCAAGTCAACCCCCTCCTGCTCCACAATGTATTTGTTTTTTTTAGGAATGGCAGGACACATTGAGCCTCATTTACTGCCTGCAATCTGCATAGGATCTGCATATAGCCACACTCCCATTTGCCTTTATAAGGAAACATGTTGACCTGGAGGTGAAGTGGTGAGAGCGGTAACAATGTTGTACAAAATAAGCTGGGCAAAAAAGAAAGTACGACTAGAGGAACTGAAATAATAGTATCCAAGGTCTGGGTAGGAAGCCAAAAAAGCGGCAACTTTCCAAAGTGTTTCCACGGGGTTGACCACCATTAAATAAATAAAAGTGATGCTCGGGCTGAAATAACAGGGTGCTGAGAAACTTTCCCTGAGAAACTCAATGTGGCAAAAATAAAAATGAAGAAAAAAAAAATCAAAGTTGATATGAAAAAAAACAATAAGAAAAAGAAGGAAACAGGTGGAGGACACGGAGCGTGTAAACTGTCAGCCCAAGATGAGAAACTCACTACAATTTGAAAAAGAAACAACCCAAAACACCTCCAGATTCTCCAGCATCCACGAGACAGTGCAATGAAATTAGACTAAGTAATTACGGCCGGCAATGATAGAGGCCACTTTTAATGAAAGACCAGATAATTTATGGTAAGAAAGATGAGATGAGGAATACTGGAGTAAGCTTAAATCAAAAGCCTAACGCCTACACCTTTCCTTTTAGTATTTTGATTTCTCTACATGCATTTACATGAGCATTTTTTTGGATTGTGGAGTTTTGGAAATCTGTAAATAATCATCTAAAAACAAATTATAATTATTACTAGTAGTAGTAGAAGGAGGAGGAAGAGGGGGAGTAGAAGTAGTATTTTTAAATTATTTTTAAAACTTGTGCTTAAATTTCCTAAGACAGCCAGACCTTCGTTTGTTCAGTCAGAGGGACTTATAAATGAACAAACTCATGGACAAAAATGTTGATAAATCACTGATTTGTGCATGAAACAGTCACATGCACAATTGAGGCACAGATGTGGGCGTACACACCGATAGTAAATGAGGGCCATTGTCCTGCTTGGGGAGACTGCTGCTGTCAGAATGGTACTTGGTAACAAATGTTTTGTAATGGCAGCGCCTCCAAAAGGGGGGCAGCGTAGCCACAGTTCATCTATCTCCCAATGTTTGTTTTGTTTTCTTGGATGGGTGTTCTGTTAATTCTAATTTCCCCATTTTGGGATCAATAAAGTATCATTCAACATTCCTAATTAATGTCACTGGTTGTAATGTTGTTGCTGATTGGTGTGTGATCCTTGTGTTAATTTGTGCTGCGAGTCAAGCTAGTGTTTAGAATGCGGTTACCCAACCACCACTCACCATATTACAATTTCTCCATAAAACAGACAACACTGAACAAGACATGCGCAGGAAAAACAAGGTAAGGAGGAACCCTACACACAGAAGTGCTTGCCACCAGAAAATCGGCTTTTGCAATGTCTCATGCAAAAAGGAAAAAGAAATAGTGCACAAAATTTACTTTTAAGGCTCCCAAGGCAAGAATAGATTCCAACCAAAAAGAATTGCGCCTTAAAGGATGCATCTAAAAGCTAAGAATCCTGTCAATCTGTGCAGATTGGAGCCAGATTCCAGCTTTTACTGGCCTTGGGATGAAGGCAGCATGAGGGACGGCGACGAGCGTCGTCAGGCTTAGCTACAGTGAGATGAGCTGAGAGGGGGGACGAGGGGGTGTGTGTTTGGATGTTAGCGCCAGTTAGCCATTAGCATTTCATTAACGCTATGGGCCTTGATGGCTCTCTCACCTGGGATGACTGATATAGTTTTCAGGGCTCGCAAAACCCTGAAGGTTCGCAGTGCTGAGACATTGCCCAGGTCCACAAACTCTGTGACATATCTGTAAGGGAAGGGAGGGGGTGGACAGGAAGGAGGGGGTGGGCGGGGTCGGGGGGGCATTTCAGGAAAGGCGTGGGACGGACAAACACACACGCACGCACGCACATACACGCACACATCAGGCACCCACACATGAGGTGTGCCAAGACAAGAGGAGGGTTATAGGGTGGGGAAGGGGTGAGGAGGGAACGACAAACAGTCACACACAGAGGACAAAAGGCAGGCGTGCTGGCAGCAGGCGCGGCCTTACCTGGTATTACTGAGATAGTTTTCAAAGCTCGCAAAACTCTGAATGTGCGCAGAGCTGAAACATTGCCTAGGTTTACAAACTCTGTTATATACCTGCAGGATTAAATGCACAGTTACTACACAGCATTGCACAGGCAAACCCACTGAGAACAAGCTGCCTCTCAGACAACCATTACCAAAGCAGGGATCTCTCAGACACAATAAGTTTATAGTACTATTACATTACATGAGCACAGTGTAAGCCTTCACATCAGCAACTACTATGTCACAGAAACATGCACTGTAATGCTGAAGGCCTCCTTTTATAGTTTTAAGGCAGATAGCAGAAGTCATTGAGGCATGAGACAAATATGGGCCAAGATACACACTGCTTTGGGGGCTCACATCCATTATAACAGAGTAGACTTAAGATTACTGGCCCCGATTCTGAAACATACATGAATAAGCTGCAGATTACTGCAGCTCTCTCTGTTTTATCTCTCACATCCAGTGGGCCTTATTAGCCTGTCGGGCTAATTAAAAGTAGTTGGCCTCGTAATCTACGCCACATCATGTTAAGCTGATATTAACTGTGTTTGTCATAATACTTACGCCATGAGGATAACACTGAAGTCCAGCCAGTTCCATGGGTCCCGCAGGAAAGTGAACTTTCCCACACAGAAGCCCCTGGCCAGGATCTTTATAAGGGACTCAAAGGTGTAAATCCCTGTAAATGTGTACCTGGCAAAGATGGTGAGGAAGAAAGAAAATTAAGAGACATGCACAGTGTTAACAGACAGGTAAACAGAGCGACTGGATCCAGGGGCGTAATGGACCTCTGCTTTCCCTCTATCACGGCATCCTTACTTATCATTAATTAAACATTTACTTGATAAAATTACGGATTATTCCTTTTGCCAAAGATGCACTGTAATGTGTACTGATTTGATTTGATAAAAGGAGGAACTGGATCAGTTTGTCTGACTACACCCATTTGTGTTTGTACTGAAGTTGGAACAGCATAGTAGTAGTTTCGGGTATCAATGCACAATGTGTCCACCTCTCTCCTGGGATTTTCCTCTCATTCCCATTTGTCCAATTATCTCTGAGCATCCCATTTGATCAAATTTGCTATTTGTTATGTCCATTAACCTTTTATACTCTCAGCTTTGTGTTCATTTTTCAGTCCCCTTGTGGCATTTTTACTACATATCTCAAAATACCATATGTCACTAATTATTTTTGTTTTCATTTTTTTTGTGTGTGTTTGAGATAAAAATTAGATTTGGAGCTACACTTCCCATCTCACTCAAAAAACCTATGAAAAGAAGAATTATGCTCCAATCACATCAAATCTAAGTTACTGTAATTTATAGTTTTGGCACTATTAAAAATGCAACATTCAAATTGTATTTAATTTTTTTTCTACACGCTCTGATATAACAAGGTACAAAAACTATAAGACATCAACATCCTGAGTCAGGAAAAACCAGATGATAAAGGTAATTAAATACTAGCATTTAACATGGTGCTTTACTGAAGAAATGTAGATACTTTGTAGCCATTCATCCAACAATACTGCACTTAAACTTCTGCACTCTAGTCATTAGTTTTTGATTGAGTGCTCATGTCTGAAATCATTCCCTAACTAATCTATTCAACATAAACATTTACAGTCAGTTGAGTAAAAGAAGAGCGTGCGCGTTGCTGCGAATGTTCTGGAAGTAAATGAAAAAGTAATCAGGAACCACCACCGGACAAAAGTGGTGCTGATTTAAGAATTACTGTGTCTCTGAGTTCAAAATGAACTGAATTAGGACAGAGAAGAAAAAAACTTACTCTACATTCTTGGCCCAATCCGGGGGATTACTGAGGGTCATGAAAGCACAGTTGGTCAGGATGGTGAACATGATCAACATGCTGAACATCGTAGAAACAAAGTCAAGGACAATGCAACATGTGGATGTTTGAGCATAAACCATACAGCCAGTAGACCCTTTAACCAACTCTGACATTTCCTCATTCATCGCTGCCGCAGCACCGTCTGTATGTTTCGGTTTAACTGCTCAGCTGCTGTAAGGCATATAAAAGTGTACTTAAAAAGTCTGAGCCCATCATGACATTTAGTGTTCATCAGCAGCACATTTAAGTCCCCCTTTTTGCCTTATAAACCCTTTAATCCAAATCAAGCTGCATCTGTAGCAAACTCTAAAAGGATATGAGTGCACTAAAACTTTAATAGCTATCCTCCTCAGAGGATTGAAGGGGTTTAGGATGTACAAAGCAGGAGTGGCATTGAAACGGAAGATTGCCTTCCCACGATTCAATACTATGAAGGTCTGAAAGAGAGACAAAACAAATCTGGTTAATATCCGTCTCATAAAAAAGGTCATTCTTGCTCTTAAGACATAAAAGACTGCTGCGCATGTGTGACTGGTTGAAACAGCAACAAGGGCTGAGCTAGGCTCTGTCCAGTGACCACAACAAGGTCTGGGAGCCGTTACACTAATTAAGCTGGATGAGTCCACCGCAGGCAGGACATGTCTGGCACCACAGTCCTACTGGCACAGCAGCTCAGATTAGCATTTAGCACCTCTGTTGGCGCAGGCTTTAAAGACTCTGGCTTGGCTAAGCACTCAAATGCAGATTACAGTTCAGCTGAAATGCTGAAAGCTAAAGTCATTGTGCTAAAGTTTGATTACAAGGCTTGATTTAAAAAAATAAAAGCTCATCTGAGCATTTAATTGCCTTCAGAAGAAAAGCTGAACAGACTTGTTGAATCTTACTCTGGCAGAACTTTATCTGCGTGGGCGGAAACTGCCACATCTGCCCATTTGTTTACTTAAAACAGTTTGTTCAGAGCATCGTGCAATTACCTTCAAGCTTTTATGAGCTGCAAAGCTTGAACTAGAAAGTGTAGTCCTGTAATATATTAAAACTCATGCATGACTCATACCATAATTGAAATCTAAATCAGCGTACATAATGATACTTTGACGCCAGCAAAGCTAAGAACTTGTGTTAGAGTTATTCATCAGTGCCCATTTGAATATTATTCTTCTATAGCTGAGCATGAAGTGATGCCACGAAGAACAAACCTTCTGATTGCCGTAGTAGGTGTCAAGGTCCTCCAGAGGGGTGGACACCAGGCCAGGAGGGATGTCCCCGTAAATGAAGGGGAGAGATTTCCCCGCCTCCAGGTCGCTGTTGGGCTTGGGCCCGTTTTCATCGTCGCTGTCACTGCGGCGCTCCACCCGTCTCCGGGCCTCCTCCTCGACGATGCGCCTCTCGATGGCGGCCAGCGACTCGGGGACGAAGGGGCGGAAGCTGTCAGGTCCGGGCGGTACAAGCAGCTGTGCCATCTTGTCATCCTGCTCCTTCAGAGGGAAGCGAGGGGCTCAGCTGGGACAGGGAGCTGCAGAGGGAAGGGAAGGAGGGGGGAATGAGCCTGGACCTGAAAATAGTCAGCACCAGTGGGGGGGTAGGGCGAGTCATCTACCTGGGTCATGCTATATTATAATATAAACTGGTGGAAACTCTTCCTGTTTAAATGATATTAAGGAACACTCTGCAGTCTGAAGCTTTCAAATATGGGCCGTGTGACATTTCTGGATTTATCAGATTACAGTTTGTAACTAGACAGTGAGAAAGACAAAGCAGTGTTGTTATACCACCAGCATTGCTTTTAAGCCTGTGTTATCAGACTCTTCCAGGGGGGTGCATCTGAAAATGGTAGGTAAAATGAACGATATGCACATATCCAATAAAATTATTCTCTCAGTTACAGTTCGACTACCGTCTGGAAACCCCAGATTCTATTTTATTTGGATTAGACTACCTACTGTTATTTTTGTTTCTGTGGTACAACTTGTGATAGTCGCTCAATCCAGCATGACAGCCGAATGAAAATTGCATTTACTTCTTTTTTGTTACTAATAATTTCATGTTAAAAATGTTTTCTACGTGCTTTATTTTGCTGTATTGTAAAATTCAAATTGTCATTATTTATCTTTTGCCATTTGAAGTGTTTTTATTAGCCTGAAAGGAGGTTAAAAAAATCTTAAAAATTGTTTGATATATGACGCTAATCAGCAATCATAAATGTTCAAACTTTGTGCCATAAAATGTATATGCAAATCGGAGAGGGCTAAGCCGTGGAATGACCCTATTGTACATGGAAGCAGTTTGTGTGACTACACTGCAGTCACACAAATGATGTCAACATTTCCGGCACATTTATTAAGTTATTAGAAGACCATTTCTGTAAATGTTTGCACTAGCAGAGAGGTGACCGTAGAGCGAGTGAAAGCCAGAGAAAGTGAATGGCAAGCTTGTGCAAACTGAGACATGAAATTTACTAAATCATTTAGAAATCATGTTGATTCATTCAGCTCAGACCTGAGCTGTGTTAGGAAAATGCTGAAGGTCACACTTTTTAAAAAAAAAATTGCCATACCATCTTAAAAAACTCTTATTCAGACACGTTAAATCACAATCAAATTTAGGCAAATATGACTTTCATATTTTGATCAATCACTCTTACGCTTTTAACATAGCGACATGAAACCAGTTTGCAAGGCTGGGCGAGAAAACACGCATTTCACATGCAAATGGTCTCGAGTGACTAATACCATATTGAGTGCTTCACTGTATAACACAAGAGATTGGCATTTTCAGTTTTAAAACCAGTGACTGACAAATAGGAATCATCTCACAATCATGAAAGGGAAATTAATAACTTTCATCTGCTCTTAAGTCATGCCTTTGACTGCTAGGTCAAGGAAGGCAGTGACAGGCCTTCAGCTTATTCACATTTTTTAAAAGCTGTTTTTCCAGCTTTGTTTTTGGCTTTCAGCAAAAAAAAAAATGGAGTAGACATTAATTACTGGCTTTTTATTGCTCCCTACCTCAGTCAGCAACACCACCAGATTCCCCCTGCCAACCATCTACTGTACCACCCTTCACACCCAGAGGCCTATCCTGTTCCCACAGGATAAAAGGCGAGACACACAAACCAGACGCGCAACCCCTCCAAAAAACAATAAAAAACAACAACAACAAAAAACACAGAGGAGCCATTATCAGCTGTCCCACCTGTGCAGTCTCACAGGTGGGCCCCATTCCCTGTGGGTTGTTCCACTGCCACAGAAAACAGGATTCTCCCCTGTGGCGAGATCTCAAATGTGATGTCTCTTTGAGTCATAAGCTGTTCTTCCTTTTCCAAATGAAAACAAAGGACTTGAACCCACCGCGCCCCACAACCATCTAATTTGCTCTCCATAAGGAGGCAGAACAAGAGCCCCCCCCCCAAATTTAGGTCTGAATAACAGGAGAGCATCTGGAACACAGTGCCACCCACTAAGAGAAGTAGGAATAAAGCATGATGTGGGTAAATATGAGTTTACCAGATTCAGATTTTATACTCCTGTCTACCATTGTCAAATTAGACCGAACCTAAATCACAACTATGAAACCAAACTATTCCTGATAACATGCAACTGGGAAGTCAAAATAGGCTCATGTGCTTATTTCCTGGAGTTGGACAAGTTAGATAAGAAGCTGGATGACACTCTAGTATCATTCTCTGTAAAGCATTTGCTGGCAGCTTCTTTGCCTTCCTTAAGATCGCTAATGACACTTCCTACTCTTCCACTGAGATGATTTCTGATGAGGCTTCAGTGATCAGCAGATAAATCAAATGAAGGGCCAGATGCAGCTCTCAGGTCCTGTGTCAGGTCTTTGGTGTATATTTCCAGTTGTTTTAAGGGACATGACTTTTAGATACCGTTCATCTGCTGTAGATAGCTTTGTTTCTAGGCCTCCTCATCTTCCACCTAGACAGATTGCTCAATTTTTTCCCCTCAAATCTTTAAAGAAACTCTGCACACCATGTCAAGATATGGCACGTTTTCAGCTAATAGCTCTTTGAGAATCATCTTGTTGCTGCAAAAATACCATGCTATGCACAATAAACTGTTATCTTTGGCATTTTTCATAGATTTAACTAAAGAATTGGGAACAAATTTTTCACACAGGCTGCCAGTAACAAAGTGCCTAAAGACACAATTTCAAATTGGTTCTTTGGCAAGTTGTTTGTTATATGAAGACACAATAAGGATTCATCCCATGAGTTAGGTGCCTTTTTACAATTCAATGATTCAAGTGGCTAAAACTTTCATTATTCTAAAAATGGTCAGGTACAATGACTGGACTGAAAATGAGTGAAAAAGTAGCCAATGCTCAAATACAAACTTTAAAAGACCTTCAGGAAGCCTGAATAACTACTGCTTGAGGTCAGTTTAAAAGAATTATAAGAAAATCTGGATCTTTAGAACCAAAATATAAAGAAATGAGGGATGGCCCAAGGCTTTTGCACAGCATATCAACCAGACAGATATAAAAGTTGGATCACTGTCAACTATTTCAATGCAAGAAACTGACTATTAACATCTTTGACATCTGGTATTGTGTATAGTATGTTTCAATTTGAAGTGTTAACACTCAGTAAGTGCAAACTAGCGTTCTAAAGTATGACAGTTTCATGAAATCATTGCCCCTCGAAAGCTAAGAGAATTTACACTGTGTAACAGCTGCCAACTTTCCTGCCATAGTATCTGGACAAACAATGCTGTTGAAACCCTATGAACACGACAGCCTTGGATATGGTACAGAGTGATTGTTCCTAATGTGAAAACTGTTTTGAATTAAGCATTTATGCTGTCTTCAATAAGTGCTTATAACAAGTTAATGCTTGATCAAGTATCACTCTATGGGAACAGAATAAATACTGCGTGCTGATGAAAGTTGTGCAACATTGGCTGAAAGAAAAGAAAGTAAATAACATCTTCAGTCAACACACTCCTTTTCCAAGCATTTCAAACTATAGCTGAACCTTTTTAAAAAAAACAACAAAAAAAACAGTGACTGCTTTAAATTATCAATCATATATATTTATGTTAAAACATTAATAAATGAGAATGATCCATCCATCCCTTTTCTACCACATATCCTTTTAAGGGTCAAGGGGTGGAGGTGCTGTGTTTCTAAATATACACACACACAAAGACACACACACATTTGGAATGTCCCATAAAACACATCTGCTTATGTCCCAAAAACTGCCTCGGGAGCCTGTGTTGTGACGTGTGGCCTGACAGCTCGTCTAGCATGAGATGCTGGGTGGGGGGTTGTTAGTTGTTAGGCCTTACCAAGCCCGTAGCCAAAACATCCACACCCACTTCTGAACTCTGTTATCAGTGTGGTCATCCCTGGTCTCAACGTGACAAACTGAAACATGGCAGCAGACGTTTCTCACAGTGATGCAATCTGAATCACATGCACACAGCTCTCTGCATTTGTACAGTATTTATGGAGTGGTTAGCCAGGTGGTTCAAAAAACACCACAGAAGACACCACTTACACCTTTCCAAATTATACCGCAAAACTTTGATTTAATATTTCTAAAATATTTTAAAATCCTGCTGACATATTCAGCATTTATGAGATTTTAAAAGGGGTGTTTTTTGTTGGGTGGGACTGGGTCCCAAAACAGCCCCACACAGAAGATTTATCTCGTAGAATTTCTATCAAATCCTAAATCATAAAAGGTGTGTCAGCACTGCTTGAGGACAGCTGTGAAAATGAGTGCACCTGTCCTTTACGGTGCCTTTGAATGCCCTTGAGCAATTACCCTAGTTCTCTTTCCTCCCCCCAAGAACAGATGGTTCACTGTCCATGGTGCTGAAGTAGAGAGCAGCTGCCTCCCAAAAATAAACAAGAGGAAACCTGTCTGAATGTCTCATATTTTGACAGCAGCTGCCGCTCCACTACAGACTGTCTCCTGCCAAATAAATAAATACACCTGGACTGCTCAAATGAGTTTAGCTGACTTGGTGTCAAATGGTCCTGCTGCCCATGGTGCTTAAAGCAGGAAAGAAACTAAACTTGTTTTTAAAAAAAGAGAAAAAAAGCGACTACTGAAGAAAACAGTACAGTTTCACATGACAGCTATTTTAACACACACCGGCTCCTCTACCATCACTTTATAGCGCTTTGAAAACGTGCTTAACCTCCTGTGGCAGGCCAAAGGTAAGGGGTACTTGTATGCTATTTTGTGTATTCATTTTTAACCAACTAATGGCGACTGGTACAGACTTGTATTGGTTGGAAGTCGCTTGCGAGGCTAATTAAAAAGCAGAAATAAAGTGAAGGCGGCTGTCAGGCGGTACCTTAATTGTTTCAAAACGAGCAGAGAGGGCCGCGGCAGCCGTCGCCATATTGATGATAACCTCCAGCAGTCCAAAAAACGACACTTTAAACATCACATTTGCCACAAACGAGACCCTGTCGAATGAGCCGCAGCCATTATGTCTTCACTCCCTCCAGATACGCCACCAGCAGCACGACAACTCCCAGGAGCCGGGGGGGGGGAGAAATAAAATGAAATCAAATGAATCATAACATACAGAGACACGATAAGCGACCGATCAAGGCTGACGCGTATAATCGTAGCAGCAGCCACCCATCATCACCCCCACCGGTAAAGTCCGGGGCCACCTGAGGGTCCGAGTCAAAGAGCTATTCTTTAACGTCCTTAATCAGATATTTTTATCTCCTGCTCTCTCATTTCCATATCCAAAATTATCCACTCAATGGCTTTGAATGAGTCTGGGCGTGTCCTTGGCAGATGTGTGTCTCTTCCTTGTAATCGATCCCGTGCAGTGACAGGATCAGCTTTACCAAAAAGAATAAACGCACCGGCGCTAGTATTACTGTGGCTTACCTCAATGAAAGCTCTTTAAACTGATCCCCCCTTTGCGTCACCTCTGTCAGGAGTGAAACATTGTCACACTACAGGGGCCTGTAAATAAGAGGACTAGTCCCTCCCAGCACGTCGGCGAGGATGCTAATAATTGAAGCCCGTGTTTGTCACGACTTAAAGGTTATCTGTCGCATATTTCCAACATTCAGTTTCGTTATTTATTTGGAAATGGAAGAAAAATGAACAAATTAAGCTCGAGACAAACGAGTGGGCTGTGATAAGTAGTAGGCAACACTCGGGAGAAATGGTGAAGACTACATGTCTGCGTAATTTAAACAATCTTGAAGAAAGGGAAAATAATAAAACAGCTGTCTGTCAGCAACACGGGGCGTTAATGGCCACCAGGCGCGCAATTAGCGGAGGAATATCAAAGATTATTAATATGTTGACGCTATTGGCTGTCTGCTTAACAAGAGAGTTCAAAAACCTCATTGCCTCAACTAAGAAATGCAACTCAAGTCCGGATCTCCTTGAACGACAGGATACTGTCACATCCAAATACTGGGAGACCCTTCTTAAAAGATGTGAACACTCACCACCATTACGGTGCCCAGCAGGTAAGGACCCTGAAGGTAGATCCCATATTCCTCACAATAACCTTTTTTATTTCTTTATTTTTCAGCGGAGAGCCAGTCGGTTTAATATTGACACGCTGTCCTCCTCCTTTGGAGAAATTTCGATCGGCGCTTAATGGCTTATTATTTAATAAAGACCGCTTTGATTTCTTCCTTTTTCCCCCTATCCGCCCTTGCTGGCTGTGGAGGAAACAATCCGCGCTTCCGGTTGGTTAGGCATCACAGACTCAAAAATGTGACTGCCGCAAGATGGCCTGAGCGAACACTTCCAGAAAATGCAAGTAAAAGCGAGGGGCAGCAACCTGTTGTCACCCGCAAACATTAATATTTTAACTGGAGATATAGACTGGAAAAAACCTAAATATAGATAAATATTTAGGTTCAAACTGTTTGAATTTGCCTGTTTTCTCGTTGTTTCTCTTTTTTTCAGTCTAATTTGTTCTTCTAAAACCATAGAGATGTCTGTTTTTGCTACAGAAAGTAGTCTCCATGACTTTTCTTTTAGCTTTTTCTGCAGTGGTTACTGATTCTTTCATTTGGTTTCATTTCTTTTGGCCACATTAGTCAAGTATCGTTTGTACTGCTCATAATGTGCAGGTTTTTCACTTTAAGATTTTCGTCTACAGACTGCTAATAATTTGATGACGTGGGAGTGGAGATTAGATTTTCAGGCATGTGCGTCCTCACGTGCACGCCACATTGGCGTGTGCAGACCTGCACGCCCCTCTGTGTTTTTCTTGTCCATTCGTGCCACCTGGTGGACACGCTGTTAAATTACACTCCAGATTCGAGTATTCTGTAACGCCCACATTATGGAAAGTTTGCGCCCCTCTGTTGTTGGAATAAAATGGAGCCCTTGTGAAACGAATGTTGTCACAGTGTGGAGTGTAAACCGTCACCTCCATAAAAGAGAACACAGCCACCACTATAATGAACTTTTAGGTGGCATGAAAGTTGCATAATTAAGAATACACGATTTGAGCAAGCAGATGGACTCCATTTGGGAAATGAAAAAGAGACTGATTCCTCACAGAGTCACTATTAGTGGAAGTGGACACACCCTTGAGCACAGTGTAGCGTGTCCCTTGCAAACAGCTGCAGGGAGTTTCATTTCACAATGAGAACACAGCTGACAACGCCTCTAAACACACATCACATCATTCTGTGTTTATCTCATTGTTTAATTCCTAAATTTACTCTTTTTTCTTAAATTGTGGACATTTAGTCTATTTGTCATGTCATGTCTTCTTTTTATAATCTAAAAAGTAACCCCCTAAGAGTAGACTAGCTGATCTAAATGTTACGACACTCATCCCAGCCATCTTCTACTGTGTGCCAGTACATAAGAGAGAGCGAGGCTGGCTGGCACATTATATTTCTCTGTCATGCAGTAAGTTAAAATAGTCTTATCTGTGGCGGGCAGTGACTTTTACAGAAAGGAAAGCAGAGTCAATATGCGCACACACACACACAGGCATATTTCCACTGTTTAATAAGACTTTGATTCTTTTCAATATGCTGACAGCCCCCTGCAGCTTGCTGCACTCCACACAAGCATCTTCACTTTTCTGGACTCATTTCTGTCTGAAGAATTGTACAATATTAATTCTTGTACAGTTAAACAACTATCTACTGTATTATTTACTATTAACACACTATTAGCTGGTGTAGCAATTTATCAATTTAAATTTTATTTGTATAGTGCTAAATGACAACAGTCGCCTCAAGGAAACCATTTCGTTAGCAAAAGAAGCAATAAAACACTGAAAACACTTCATTACACAAAACTATTATTAGACACAAACGATCAAAACTAAAAATAATTATTTAGCTATATGGTTTTGAAATAGCACCCATTTTCACAAAGATTGTTAAAAACAACAGAACATTATGTTTTGTTTATGAAAGGCAGAGAAAAGTAAAGACTATTGTGATGAACTTTGAATAATTGTTTTACGTTCTGTGATAAATGATGGAAGTTACCCAGGAGCATTCAATAAAGGTGGTTATATTTATTTCAGCTTCGAGGGTTTAATATCTAGGTGTTTTATGAGGATGTGGATCTTTCAGATTAATTTGAGAAGTCATTTTGATCATGTTTCACATTTTATTGGGTCATTTAAAGTGGGGCACCGGTCTTGGTCTTGTCTCGGTCTCGGGTTAGGTGGTCTTGACTACAACACTGGTGAAGGGAGATCAGTCCAACACAGATCAGAAGAAGACAGGACAGCGAGGGCGAAGAGCGTCTATTAACAAAACATTTGGAGAACATTGAGATAAGCGGCAGTTCAAGGCTGCCAGGGAGCCAAATTCCTGATTCTACGACTTGTTTTTGGTTCAGGCTGTACTGGTTAATCTGTTGACAGCATTCAGTCTTTCTGGCTCCTCTCTGTGGTGACAAAAATCCAATTCATCCAAATCTTCTTGGTTCATTCCTTCGCCGTGCAGAAACTGCTACCCCTTCAAGATCTAATCCCTCCGAATCAGCTCCAGATACACTGAGTCTGAGTCTGTTCCTGCTTTTCCGTCCTAAGCAGCCGTACCAAGGCCAAACAGCTGCCCAGACTTCCTGAATTATAACATGCCAGGTATCTCCTGGTCCAATTTGGAGAAATGCGTGTCAATAAGCCAGATGTATAGCGGGTGAAATAAATATTGAACACGTCACCATTTTTCTCAGTAAATATATTTCTAGAGGTGCTATTGACATGAAACTCTCACCAGATGTTGGTAAGAACCCAAGTAATCAATACATACAAAGAAATCAAACCATAGATGTCCAGAAATTAAGTTATGTGTAATAATGTGGAACGGCACAGGAAAAAAGTATTGAACGTAAATTTAATACTTTGTACAAAAGCCTTTGTTGGCAATGACAGCTTCAAGACGCCTCCTGTATGGAGAAACTAGTCGCATGCATTGCTCAGGTGTGATTTTGGCCCATTCTTC
>VUQK01011861.1:0-11121 GCA_015106715.1 Bujurquina vittata
GCTGAAAAAAACAAAAAAAAATTTTTTTTTTTTTTTTTTGAATGATGGAGATTCATGACCTGAACAGCACCTTGAGTCTGCAAACGAAGGGAGGATGCACAACAAAAGAGGAAAGAAAGAAATAACTTTAAATGCATCACAAGGATAGAATATAAAATGCTACTTCGGCCAAAAAAGAAAGTAGGCCATGCCATTGCTAACATGTCCAATGAGTTTTAAACATTTTTTTCTTTCTAAACATAAAATCTGGCCTCCAGAATTTCTGCATATGGCTTAAGTGTCTGTTTGCTTTAACATAAAGCTATCACAACTGCATGTGATAGAAATGTAGATGTGTAAAAGGTTTTGTGTTATTGTATTGATAACTGTGTAAACAGAAATAAGTTTGTGTAGCTTTATATGTGCTTTTCATACTGCATGTAAATATATTTTAAAGATGCATTTGTTTGTTGTGGGTATGTTTAGGCTGCAGGTGCTTACATTGCACTTCTGGGTGGCTCGTCATCTCACAACCATCACAGCTTAGACCCACTTCACTTTCAATTACTCACCAACCACTCTGGAATTGACTCAAACTGTGTGTGTGTGTGTGTGTGTGTGTGTGTGTGTGTGCGCGCGCGTGTGTGGGTGTGTGCGCGCGCAATAACAGTAACAGATTAAGTGTTTATGAAGAGCCTGCTTATGTGAATTGAAATCTGAACAAACTGTGCTTACATGCATAAACATGTCTATTTGACCAGTTGTGGTCACAGACATGTGCATGAGTGTATTTGTGTTTTTGAGTGTGCGTGATGATGTCTGGTTGACATGTCTGCTGCTATGTCAGAGCCAGGTGCCAGGCACTGTGACATCTCACCACCTTGGGTTGCAGCACACCTGCCAGCCCTTTGAATGAGGGACAAGGTGAAACTGAACCAACTAATTGTGGTACATTGCATACTGTATGACAATGTATTGAATATTTTGTGGCCCCCATAGTTCAGTTTGTAAAAGTTACACTTTTTGTGGGATGATGTTCTGCAAGCTGATTACTGTGAAATACCTCATTCTGACAGTTGTAACCTATATCCCCTGCAAGTCTAAAATCACATATTCCTCCTGTAAATTATTGTAATCTTCTCCGCCATGGTTCTGCAAAAATTTACAAAAAAGAATTACAAAATTTTTAATCCCCTAATGCTTTGAAATATAGAGTCCACATCAATAGTTATAATTTATTGATGTATGCGGTAATTTGCTTCATTAATTACCCTGACCTCATTTACATAAACCTTAGTTTATCACATCATGGTGATTGAGGCAGGACATTAGGCAGGTTTAGCATCTTGTTTTTGTAATTGAAATACTCTCTCTTCTAGAACATTGGCCTAACATATATCAGCAAGTGCGATATAAAAATGTATGTATATAACAAAGTATGTTAAGTAACTCCCAAAACTATCAATTTCTGTCCCGAAGAAGTCTTTTTGGTGTTTTAATAATACACTTGCCAAGATGAGAGAGACTAACTGCAAAGAACAAGCAATCAAAGTCAAGTACAACCAACATGCCATTAAACCTTTTAATGGTCGCAACCTCTCCATATTCCAGTTCACTGCAATTAGCAATAAAATCCTTAATGGGAGTGGACTTATGATGTAGCTGTAGTGCAGGTCAAGTTTCACGGTCACGCATAAAGACCTGCACCATCAGTTATTTTCAGGGGTCTCTGACTCATAGAAAGGACATTTTTTTTTCTTCTGTCTTCAATTATTTTTCAGGAAACAAACAAATTCAAGTGCATGAGTCAGACTAAGGAAGTGCAGAGTCCTCTGTGCCTGTATTATATTCAATTTTTTTTATTTCTATTGTGCCTGAACATATATATGTTGTTTTTGAAAATGACATTAAAAAAAAGAAGGATAAAAACACCCACCTGAAATACAGCATGGTGTCTTGAAAGGACACAATATAACCAGTAATAATAATTTGCATTTAGCAACTTTTGCATGTCTTGAGTGACAAGAAAGCTTCTAAAGAGATAGAGGCACAGACCTTGTCACGACTCGGTGTCTCTACGTAACGGAGACATAAACCTGTAAGCCAAGCCAAGTGGTCTGTGACTTGAGCCAGGACTGCCTACATTAGCACACCCAGCTCCGCTGGGTTTTATCAACCAGGGGCTTACACTGGACAACCTGAAACAACATTTTGCATAGTTTCTCAAAATGTCATCCTCTTGAGGATGTGAAACAAAATGGTTATAGTTTTCAATCAAATATATCTAACTTGGAAGAAAATCTGTATATTATCACAGAGTAACTATAAAGTTTTGTGACTCCCCGACGAACACAAACCGAACTTGTATATATATATACTATAGATATATCCAATGAAGCACAGCTAGCTTTCACCTTTTTTTTTTCTTTTCTTTTTTTGGTTCCTTTTAGACTTTAAAACTCGGCTAACTTGTATCATGTAAATGTGATACAAGAGATATCTCTATCAACCTAAATGCAGTGTGAATACACCATCTACAGTAGTTGTCGAATTATAGATGTACCGGTGCTTGTTGGTAAGAGGTTTGGGAGTTTGGAATTTAGTTTATGCTGATACAGGCCTGTTTATCTCAGTGTCTTTGAGTGGAATTTGAATAGTACTGTTTTATGAAACCCCAATGTTTATATTTGAACTTTCCTTGTCCTTTTCCAGTTCTGCACCCCTGTGCCTATGGACCCTGTTCGAGCAGATTCCTTTCCCGACACATCTTAAAAGTCAGCACAGTATATTTTATAAGCTAACAGCTCTTTCTAAACCCTTTTGAGGCTCCCGGTAGAACTGTCACAGCTCAAGGTTGTTTTGGGGTGTCATCGGTATCATCTGAGAAATGAAGCAAATGAAGCTAAACTATAGAAAGACTGTCCTACTCATTCCTCCTGATCAGGGCTCAAGGTTCCACATTGTTGAAGCTGTTATCATGGCAGAGACAGGACCCTCCCGTTACAATTTGGCTTTTGTTAGAACTCGTTGACAGCATGCAGGCAAGTCTCATGCTGCCTTTGTCAAATTGGGGCTGTCTACAAAGGCCTCACAGACTCACGGTCTTGCTCACACACACACACACACATACACTCTCTCACACACACATATGTTGCTACATCCCCCAAAGCTCAGAGGAAAAGGAAGCACAATATTGATGACAGTCTTCACTGTCTCCAAGGCTTACCACAAAATCAACTTCCACCACACACACGCACACACACGTGCACACACACACACACACATACACACACACACACACACACACACAATGGAGTGTTCCAGTGTGAAGACAAACACAAGTGCACCCTTGGAGGGGGATGAAATGCACACCATAGTATACAGTCAAAGGTCTGCACATACATGCAGGCCTTTGACTGTATGTGTGTGACAAGCATACAGTCTGTCCTTCATCTAAGGCGATAGTGTATTGATTATTTACTGGATTTACACTGAACAAACCACAATGAGGAAACACCAAGAATTTCAGGAATGGACAGTGCTGTTCTGTTTTTTATTTTTCAGTTTGCCTTTAAGTTAATACTAAAGGATTCTGGGGTTTTTTCTTGGTTAGTGCAAAAGACAGCTTTTATTTAAAGGTGCTACATTAAAAAAAATCATTTCTTATTGTGATATCAGTACTAAGCAAAAGTCCTTACATGATACATGATATTACATGATACAGGTTCAGTATTTGTCACTAACATGAGGAGTTAAAGTGTAAAGTACGTAGCATAACGTGAAAATACTCAAGTAAAGTACTGCTACCTCATATTTATTGCCTCAAATTTAACTTAGGTACTACACTTGAGTGAATGTGCTGAGTTGCATTACACAGTTATCAAGGTTGAGTTTGAGAGTGTGGTTGCAATCAAGAAGGGGGAAATACAACAAATAATTTGCTGTCAAACATGAATTCGAGCTGATTATACATCTGCTTCTGGAAAAAAAAACACTTATTAGATGCTCAATACTCAACAGATACTCTCTGCATCAACCCATTCCACAGAATTCCTGCTCGATTATCAAGCTGCCGGCCTCGCTAAAGATCAATCATAGATCACAGTTAATGTCTCCCGTTTCAACACCCAGTGATTGCCTGGTTATTATCCCACTAATTATGACTATCATCATTATTATCATTTCTCTATTACAGTTCATTACTCCAGAGCTGAAAGAAGGATGGTATAATGGCCTAAGTGGCAGTTATTCCATTTATTGATTGGTTGGAAGGTGCAAACCTTGTTGCATGCTGTTTTCTCCTTTGACTGAAAGTGTCTGAGAGCTGACATGTTATTGCTGGGTTTTGAACAACTGGGCTGTAAAATGGTAAACCCAGCATACATTATAACTAACACTAGGCAGGCATTTAATACAGTTTACTCATTGGATTGAATGCAATGCAATGTAATGTTTATTTGCTGTTTAGCAGTGCCAGAGGGGAAAATAATATTTTATTATTACCTACAGGTTGTGGCAACCAAAGATCAAACAACTATTTATTCAATGAAAAGAAAATTAACTAAGGCCCAGGCATGCTTTTGTGTTCATATAGTAATTTGAAAAAATGCCTGCAGAGAAAATATTTTCACACTAAGGAAAATTGCTTGATCACATTTTCTTTCAAACAAGCATACAGGCAATTTGCCATAAGGAGCTGTACCAATACACAGTCTGGTACCTAGCTAAACAGCAATCTGCTAGTAAATTTGTTATTTTCACAAAAATCAATATTTCATGATTTTTTTTTTCCAATTGGAAAAACATGGTTTTGGGTTGAGACCACTCACAATTCTGTACACTACATATTTACACATGAGGATAGCCTTCAGCCAAATTTGCATCAATCTAGGATAACCTGACAGTTCATTGTTTTTATTGATTATGTACACTGGAGTTACTGTCTTCTCCAGCTTCCATTTAAGGGAGCTTTAAGAACTACCCACTATCCTGCTTGAAAATAAAGACGTGTACACGCTTGAAGACCCTTCCTTTAGGCAACATTACAGTTCAAAATCAAACACAGTTGATATTTACTCAAGAGGTTTCTCAGCAGTCTTTCAACACACCCACCCCTTTGCTAACAACCTGAGGCAATCTCCATACACTGCCTCACTGGAAAGCACAAACAGACTGGGCTGCCTACACAAGCAGACGGAAGGCTCAGTAGTTAGACTGTCCCACCTTTGGAAGGTGAAGAAAATTTGATTAAACCCTATCCTATTCTCTAAATAGTTGCTGTTTCTTGCAGTCATCAGCCTTAGTCAACAACTGACTCATAACCTCTGCTGTTAAATGCCAGATCCACAAGCTGTACCAATGCGATTAAGGACATAAAGGAATATCGCATCATGATGTTGTTGGCAGAACATAATTTATCTCCAGAGGAGTCAAATATCTCTGAGTCAAGAAAAATACACTCATAGTTAGATTGACAACCATGCATTTTGGGATATAATGACATAGGCGTTGAAATGGTTTCATTAGCCATAGGGTAGATTCGGTTCAGCATCATATAGATGATGAATAAATCCTGAAATCTTGAACACCTGACTGCTACAGTGATGAGCTCCAGGTACTCTCTTATGCTCTAAGGGGCATTTTGTTGGTATTGATTTGAGTTTTCTTCTTCCTCCAAATTATTGCAGGTTCACAAAGATGATCAGAGTGATCATCTTTAATGATGAAACGTTTCTGCCCTGATGTGGGTGGTCAAGGATAACAGTGCCCACATCCATATACTGTAGTAGATCTTAGACAAACATGCTAGACAGCTCTCCATGACATCATCAAAACATCAAATGAGAGAAAATCGGTTTTAAAGAATGTTGTTCTTTTCATACGGTCACGTTTCAGAGACCATTAAGTGTCCAGCAACTGAGATACTTAACATAGTTTGTTTTTCCTTTAATTTGACAACTGTCTCTAAATGTGACACACAAATGGGGTCACACAAGACATGTAATTGAAAAATAACTTTACTTACAGCACTTATTTCCAAACTTACTATATGATGTGCTTTCCTCAAAGTCTATTCACTATTACTGTCCTTAATAATGTTGAGCAGATGAGAAACAAAATTCATATTGCAATCTTTCTTAATGTTCATCAATAGAAGACATATTACTTTTACATTAATTCTAAATTGTGTACACCCTTATTACTTCTATAGGAATTAAGATGAACATCTGAGCAAATTAACCTGAAGATCAGACCATGTGAGGCTCAGAGAAATTGCAAAAAAGCTACATCTCAAACTCTGCAGCCCTCAGTTAGCTTGTATTATATTAGCAATAGCAACATGACACAGTGCAAAGAAACTGTACAGATGTCCACTTGTTTTGGCGCACAGAGCTCTGTAGTGCCTACCAGTGGGGAGGAGTTGGAACAGGGCATGATGGGTCTGCAGTGATGTTTCCTGCTCATTTCCTGATTCTGGATTTGTAGAAATCCTGAAATGATTTTTTTCTGAAGACCTCATTGTCCATTGGTGTCTGTTCTTTTCCTGTTTGGTGGCTGATCCAAACCATGCAGTGATGAAAGTGCAGAGAACAGACTGGAACAGCTCCTCTGCTCCTCTGCCCAGCAGTACATCCTCTGCTGGGCCTTTTTGATGATTATGTCTGTATTCGATGACCACTTTAGATCCTGGGAGATTGTGGAACCCAGAAATCTAAAGGTTTCCACAGCAGACACAGTGCTGTTGAGTAAGGTGCGGGGGGACACAGCTATCTCCACAGTTTTGAGCATATTCAGCTCCAGGTTGTTCTGAGGGCACCACGGGGCCAGCTGTTAAACACAAGTCCGTATGCAGATTCATCACTGCCATGGATGAATCAGATGAGTATCATGTCATCTGCAAACTTTACAATTTTACCAGATGGGTCTTTTGAGGCACAAAAGGGGGGCACCAGTGTTAATTTTCCAGGTGCTGGATGTGATTCTCCATAGTCTCACCTGCTGCGTCCTGTCTGTCAAAAAGTTTGTGACCCGCTGACAGATGGCTGAAACAGTGAGCTGGCTGTGTTTGGAGTAGAAGACTTCAGGGAGGATGGCATTGAATGTCAAACTGAAGTCCACAAATAGGACCCTAGTATAAATCCCAGGGCAGGCAAGGTGTTGTTTATATAGAAGCTTTCCGCTTCCCCTTGCTTTCCCAGAAAGCTTTGTGTTGTGATCTGCTCTGAGAAGCCCGGCAGATATATTGAGTTGTCAGGGACATGTTCACCCAGCCAGGTTTTGGTGAATCACAGGGCAGCAGATCTGGAAAAGTCTGTATTTATTCTATTGAGTAGCAGCAGTTCATCCATCTTACTGGCAAGAGATCGGACATTCACCAGGTGAATTGAAGGGAGCGCAGACCGGGCTCCCTGCTGACAGAGTTTAACAAGTATTCCAGCTCTCTTCCCTTGTTGGCATCTCCTGCTGATCCCATTGAGAGCTGCTCCTCGACCAAATAAGACTTCTGCAAAACTCTCCAGATGGATGAGAGACGGTGAAAAAGTTGGATAACGTGATTGACGGATGTGTAAAATTTCCTCTCTGCTGTGTGTGAACAACGAGGGAGAGCTGAAAACTGAACAGAAAAAGACTACAGAAAAAGTACAAGAGAGCGCAGCACCAAGGCTGCCATCCACGCCAGCATTTTGATCTTAATTTTTAATGTTATTTGGCACAGCTAAAGGGGGTACTACAAGAGACTGAATCATGACATGTACTCCTGTGAAAGCTTTCTTTTTTTGACTGTAAATCCAGCAGCATGTTAAATTTGTAAAATTGACAGTACTGTCAGAAAAACACTGAACAAATGCAGTTTTTTTGGGGGGGAGAAAGCCTCTTCTCTCTAAAAAGAATATGGCGGCATGGTTTAGGTTTATAAAGTTGCATCTGAAAAAACTACAAGACTAATGAAAGAATGTCCTTTAGACAGATGAGACCAAAGTCAAGATGTTTGACACAAAAAACAAACAGCATATCAGCTCAAACATCTCATACCAGCTGTCAGACACGGATGTGGAGGGGTGGGAATTTGGGCTTGTTTTTAAGCCACAGGACTTGGACACTTTGCCATCACTGAGTTGACCATGAACGTCTTTGAATATCAAAGTATTCTAGAGTCAGATATGATGCCATCTGTCTGACAGTTAAGGCTTGGCCAAAACTGAGTCATTCCATGGGACAATTATCCCAAGCACAGCAGCAAATCTACCACAGAATCTCTGAAAGAGAAAAGAATCAAGGCGCTGCACAGGCCCAGTCAAAGTTCAGACCTCAACCCAACTAAAATGCTGTGGTGGGACCTTAAGAGATCTGTGTGTAAGTGAATGTCCACAAGCCTCAATAAACTGATGCAATGTTGTAAAGAAGAGTGGGTCAAAATTTCTCCACAAGGATATGACAGACTGATTTGAATTACATGTTACATATTTTTAGTCTCATACCATAATTGCCTAAGTCATATTTTGGCCAAATTGAGATATCTGCCTAAATGGCTCTATGGTGTTAGCAAAGTAGAGTTACAGGAGGCATATATCTCAATTTGCCCAAAATATGACTTAGGCAGTTATGCTATGAGGCTATCGATATGCATTACATATTACAGAAATTGCCTAGCTTTCTGTTTCTCATTTTTTCAATTGTAATAGGGGGTCAAATATAGCTCCTGACAAGTATTAACTAAATTATATAGCAATCAGTGACACAGGACACCCGGAAACTAAAACTTAGTGACAAATCAGGAACCAACTTACTAATAGCATTACAGCAAATCAAACCAGACCCACTTCTTAATGTGAGAAGAGCGCAGTGAAGCAATTCTCAGTGACCTGGTGAGCAGAAACCATGGAAAATGAACGGTATTTAGCAACTTCAAGCAACTATGGGTGAAATAACTGTGTTTGACGCAAAGTGGGCGGGACCTGCAATAAACTTTCCGGCACGCAACTGAAGAGACAACCAGTGAGACTGAAGAATATTGCTGATTGACATATGATCTGCTGGTAAATACGTTAGAGGGTCACCTAGGCAACAGGAGCCAGGAACACAAAGTTCTGCTTACTGATTGAAGCCCAAAGGAACATATTTATAAATGAAAGTTTAAATTGTTCATCATTTTGACTACAATTTTGGTTACCATTGCCTTTGAACACTTTGTACATACTTGAGTGTTTCTTATTACTCTTCATAAGATTCATAAGATGTGACTCATTCTTAATATAAACTTCCAGATGATGATTAATTTATATTTTTTCCCCATTTCCAGTCAAATCAATATAACTTCATTCATAGTCTTGGGAGATTCATTTGAGCAGCACTTTCAGAGTGTATAAATCAATTATGTTTCTATTTACAAGTTCCTCAAACTCATTGCAAAAAAAGCCCCAAAACTTAACACTTAGTCACACGGAACAAGTGACTTAATTGTCCTAAATGAATTGAAAAGAATGCACAAATATGCAAATCAGAAATCCTTTGGTCTTCTATACGTACTGATCATAGATGTTCCCATTGGTGTGCAAACGTTTTATAGCAGAAAACAAGATTTTCAAAAGCAGAAAACATCAGTTCATGCTACTTTAAAGGTTATCAGTCAATGCCAAAGAATCAGATGTTGAGATGTTTAGCTCAGGCTCCATGAAAAAAAAAGGAAAAACTGCCAAAAACTACCCCTTCAAATGCACCATCTCTACTCATCATTACCGTATTGAATACTTCAGCTGATATTTGATTGGATCTCCATCTTAATTAGTGTGCTGAACTCCCTCTGTGATGTATTTGCTTTTTTCTGTAAATTACAGACTACTGTAATTGAAGAGGGCACAAATTAAGTGGGTCTGTGCCACAAACTTGATTATGTGTGGCTACAGCTCTGGCTGGCTGGTGATAGAGGGAGCCCAGTCATCTGCTTCTTTCTGAAGCTTTAAGAATGACATTTTATGCTGTGTGTGCTCATTGACAAATTGAGCAAGCGAGTCAGCGAGCGAGAGAGAGAGAGAGAGAGAGGTAGTAGCAGATTACAGCATGCCAAATACATTAACATATCCATCTGGTGTCTCATTTTTCTCCACTCTCACTCACCCCATTGGCCCCTGTTGCCCCTGTCACTGGGCTCAAGCGGGCCCATCCAGGACAAGGTCATGTTGTTGCCGTATGTTATGAACCTGCCACCTGATCCCAAAGATGCCTGTAGGGACCTGGCACACCAGCATGCTGGCAGGGTGGCAGCAGTGACTCTGTAGCTATACACTGACAGAGAGCAAGGCAGAATAATGCAATCTGGGTCATACATGCACACACATACAAATTCTGTGTCTCTGCTACAGGTATGAACAATCTCTGCAATCTTACCATCTACAGTGTCTTTGATACAAGTAAACAGCCAGATGGCATTACTGGAGTGCGATTAGGCATCAGGAGAAACATGGCAATATTGAATTTCTGTAAGAGTGAGAAAAGTAGGAATTCCAAAAGAGAAAAGCAGAGAAAACAGAATGTTATGTTGTTTTTTTTAGTCAACACTCCAAACTTCATAGTAAGTCTCATCTACAGCATTTATTGATTTGTTAGAAAAACTTATTACAAAAGCAAAACCACAACCACCTCTTCATTTACCTCCTTGAGCAAATAACATTTGTTTGGAAGCTTTCTATGCCCTATAGATTCTGCAGCCTCTGATTTGAAAGGTCAAATGACCCTTGAGGATTTTATATGCAGAGCCTCGACTTTAGAGTTCAGTGAACCAGTGCCTCCGCAAAGACAAAGACAGAAAAGCAAAGAGTGAGTTCCTGAAACATGCTTTTGCCAAACCATTGTTTAACATTTCATTCTGACCCCTCAGTATGAGATGATTCAGTTAAAAAAAGGAAGATGGATAGATTTCTGCTGAGTGCTTGCATTTCTTTGCCTTCACCATGTGTAGACCTAATGTTTATTTCAGTGCCCTTTTGTTGAAGACCCTACCCTTCTCTCAGCTTTCCTGAATCCCTATGACAGCAGCAGATCATAGATGTTAATGAAATGCTGCATCATTCTGGCAACCTCTATGCCCCCCCCCCCCCCTTTCCTCCCCCGATTCCATTTCCCTCCTCCCCCCCCCCAACATCA
>VUQK01011861.1:11141-23516 GCA_015106715.1 Bujurquina vittata
TGAAATGCTGCATCCTTCTGGCACCCCCTATGCCCCCCCCCCCCCTATTCTACACATGATACATGTACATACTGCACACCTCCATAATATTAATTCGTCCCATGTGTCAGCGGAAAAAATGGTCATTTCTTAGTCAACAGTGTTTCAAATTTTCCACATGCACTCATCTGTCTTTACACACATATACACTTGGCTGACATCCCATTCTTCATCCATAGTTTTAATGTGATGTCGGCCCACCTTTTGCAGCTTTTAATCTATGGGGAAGGTTTTCAACAAGGATTAGGAGAGTGCTTATAAGAATTTTTGACCATTCTTCCAGAAGCACATTTACAGTATGCGGTCAGACACAGGATGTGTGCCATGCCATCAAGTTCTTCCAAACCAAACTCACTCATCAATGTCTTCATGGACCTTGCTTTGTGCACTGGGGCTCAGTCATGTGGGAACATGAAGGGTCCATCCCCAAATTATTCCCACACAGCTGGGAGCATGAAATTGTCCAAAATGTCTTGGTATGCTGAAGCATTAAGAGTTCATGTCACTGGAACTAAGGGGGCGAGCCCAACTCCTGAGCTTGTGCTTGGTGATGTAAGGCTTCTAAGCAGCTGCTCGGCTATGGAAACCCGTTTCCCGAAGCTCTTTACACACTGTTCTTGAGCTAATCTGAAGACCACATGAAGTTTGGAGGTCTGTAGTGATTGAGTCTCAGCATCCGCTGACTCCGCTCTGTCATCTGACGTGGCCTACCACTTCAGGACTGAGTTACTGTCATTCTCAATCGCTTCCACTTTGTTATAATACAACTAACAGTTAACTGTGGAATATTTAGTTGTGAGGAAATTTTATGGCTGGGCTTGTTTCACAGGTAGCATCCTATCACAGTACCACACTGGAATTCACCAATTCTTTCACAAATGTGCTTCCTAGGTCTTTGGTTTGATACACCTGTGGCCATGGAAGTGATTGAAACATCTGAATTCAGTGCTTGGATGGGTGAATGAGTACTTTTAACAGCATAGTGTATGACCTGTTAGCATCCAGTGAACGTGGTGGTGTGCTAGCATTAAGACTTTCGTGAGTCCAAATTTATTTGAACAAAATTCTCACTTTTTAAGCACAATTCAAAAGTTTTCATGTATGCTGTACCTGTATGGTTGTTCCCAAGCATTTTCGTTTCCTAAATGGGTTAAACTCCATAATTGGCATTCATTTTGATTTGAATGAATGTAAAACTATGAATTTTCCCAGATTAATAGACATTTCAAGTTGCATTGAGCATAGAATCATTACAGTACATACACAGCTGTGTTAAAAGCAGTGTGTCTACTTTATTTCCATCACTGTGCCATTGTTTTTTATATTCCTCTCTCTGCCTGAGCTTTTTTTTTTTTGTCCCTTCTTCTGTGGGTGGTGAGGTCAAAAGATACCCTTCATACATTCATTCATAAGAGCCAGCTGGATGATGGGCTTCAAAAATATTAGCTTTCGCTCAAGCAAAGAGCTCTGGGTGCTTTACTCTCTTTTATTGTTTGTTTATTTCACTCAATTCAAGCTACCAATTATTCGAACATTAATTCTACTTATTCAAAACAAAATTTAAATTCTTGATCTGCACAGCAAAGCACAAAAATTCTGTTGTCACAGCTAAAATGGATGAGTCCATAAAGAGGCTTAAACTGCCCAATAGACAGAGATAAAATATGTATTCTACGAGATGCGTAATTGTTAGAGGACTGCATGAAACAGTTCCCAAATCCAAAAAAGAATTTAGTTTTCTCCTCTGGGTTGGTAGTGAAATTGTACTTTTATTGGTCTCTTGGTCTCTTACATTTTTAAGATTTTTTACACAACCAATGACAAGAAATTTGACTTTTCACATCTGCTCCATTGTTTGAAAAACTGAGTATTTTATTTTAAAACTCCAAGAAAAAGAATTAAAATTAATCTCAAATTCTCCACTGATGTCAACTAAACTTGTGACTGAATAATGAATTATTTATTTAGAAGCAGCACATATTCATTGTATGACAGTGGATAACTTCCAAACACCTACAGCTATGACTAAGTGAGGTCATCTGTTGCAGTAGCAGTTGGAGCCAAGAGAGTGAATCCGAATTAATGGGATTGGTGTTTGACAGCTCTTTACTGTAGCAACAGCATACGCACCACACACGTTACAGCGTATGAAGGAGAGGCTCTTCTCCTTCATCTCCATTCTCATTACGTAAAACAAAGTCTCTTAGATATGTGTCATCTTAGGTCATCTGTGAAGTTATTGATTCTAAGATCAAACAATGGTGATCTTTAGCAATCACCCTCTGCAGGGTAAGCATATGCAGATGTAACAGAATTACATGCTATCAGAGAATCCATGCTGGCAAACGCTGATCCTGCTAAATCCTTTAGTGAACCTTATGCCTGATGTTTCCGTAGACATAACAAATACTTCATATTTCCTACAAGATTTCTATATACTTCATGTGTTCCCTACAGTGGACTTCTATAGCAGTTGTTCACAAATGTCACTGGCATCAGCAGGTCTTGAATCTAACAGTCTTTTGAGCTGTAAATTCAATTCCTTCTCATTCCTGTTGTGTCAAATAGAAAAGACACTGGATATCAGAGAGACGTACAATATATCCTTGGGCATCTGTACCTTGATCTACTCACTGTCACCGGAAACTTAACATTAGAGTGGGTGCATCAAGTAGGACTTTGTCACCTTATCAAACTTTGACAGTTTGTCCTACTTTCATATAACAACATTGGGTTAGGTTACGGCATCAAAAATATTTCTCTAGGAATAGGAAAATTGTGTTTTGGGTCAGAATGTGTCTTTTTAGAATTTAAAAATTACACTTAAGGGTTTCTAGTGTTTAAATGTGATGCCAAAGGGTCCTGCCCACGTCTCCATACTGTACAATAAGTGATAAAGTCAGGAGTAAGACTGGGCTGTGTTGCCAAAGGATATCTTGTCTCTTTCAGATGCCTGTGGTTTTGACAAAACAGCAACAACAATTATGTTATTTATTCCAGTTCCAAAAAAAATGTCTAATTTAAATTTTGGCTCATTTTGCAAGTTTACAACAATTTTCCGTATGCAAGCAGTTCTCTGATTAAGTTGCTTATTTTTTAGGGAATTTCCTGTATTAGTCCAATTTACCTGCAATCTGCAGCAAACCTGCAGCCTTTAAGCTAGTTTTTAAATAAATTAAACAAATTAAACTGCACTTCATCCAGCAATTATGTGAGCAATTAGCATTTTTTACACTATTAATTGGCAATGTTTCCTCCCAGAAAAATTACCCATCCCAAATAGGCCCATAAATCATACAGTTAGTTGGGAATATTTGTTATTGGTTGTTGTAATTCAAAAGTGATTGGGATTGTAAGGGCTGAGTTATATGCTTATACAAACTCATCTTTTATCATTTGTTATTATGGCGTGCCATCTCTGCTTCTGTCAGAGCACAGGTCAGAAAATAGAAATGATAGGTTACTCTGTGGGTAAAACCCTTGACTTGACATCAGCTGGCATTTGAATTGCTTCTCTAACCCCTTTTATTAATGCTGAACCTGCGATAGCAGCAACAGTGAGACACAGGAGACTTAATTCCACAAAAAGATTCAGGCCAGCTCTTTGCTCTGAGGCATCCGCGAATGCTTTACGCACAATTAAGGACTGTCTGGGTGTGCTAATGTGCGTATGTGTTATAATACTACACAACGCATGCTGAAATGCAAGCCAAATGTTATATGTTTTTGAAAGCGGATCATATTTGCATACAGTAAGTGTGTGCAAAAAAAATAGGTTCAGAATACGTCATTATGTGATACACTCAGAATGCAGGAAAATTTTTTCATATTTTTAGAATTGAGGGTGATGGTTAAATGAAACTCTTAGTCTTTTACCAGCAGATTTGTAATTAAAGAGAAGAATTAAAGAATTTAAAGAGAAGAATTCTTATGCCGGTAGTTTTGTGTATGTGCACGTTTGTCTGTATTCAAATAAAAGAGAAAACCCCGTCCTCTAAGCTGTAGGTATGGCAGTGCATCGGCATTAAGGGTTCATCAGAGAGAATAAATGTATATGAACAAGATTTCCCTTACAAAGTGCTAACTCACTCTGAGCACAGACAAATTGTTCATATTCAAGCTGCCCCCTAATGTCATTTTCTAAATTCATTCTGACATGGGAGCTCAAAATGAAATGAAAGCCTACTGCTTTCATCATTATTGTGTTATCATCCCCCCCACCTTTCTCTCAATTTCTCCTCCACATTGGTCCGATTTGTTTCACCTCATTCCTTAAACAGTGATTCACCTTCTTCCAAGCCCACTGGGATCTTTTTATAACCAAACCATACATTAAACATGCACCGCATTAAGCAGATGCTGTACTGATGTCACCAGTCCCCAATAAAACGGCACCATTATTCTCAATATCATAACACAAAACAGACAGTCACTAAACATCCTGTGCCCTCCAGAGATACTGGCATCCCTGTTAAAATGAGCAAAAGAGGCAGAACAATAAAAGAGAAAAATAGCACAGATGAGTCATGCTCTCTTGCTGCTCACTATTCAGTGTTATAAAATTACTATCATTCATTGTAATCACACTTTTCTACAGGGTCTGGTGTCATGCACTCAAAAGGAAATGCCCAGTATTTTACAACAACCTACATTACAAAAAAATGTACATTTCTCTTTGATTGACACAGCTGTTGGTAATATATTCAATATAATCTGGATTCTTGGTCAGTATGTCTGTGTAGATTCTCAGTCATTCCAGGTCATGGCAGTCCTGAAAGCTTGAAAAAGAAACCACCTAGACGTCTTCTTTTGCTTCTTTCTTTTCTAAAGATGTCCAGTTGCTTTCTTTTTCAAAGCTCTCAAGACTGCCCTTGGCCAAATGGATATCCACTTAAACTTATTATCCTACAGAAGAAACACAGAGAATTAGCCATAAAGAGAAAAATGCAGTCAAAAGTGGAATTAATTTGTTGATGCTTGATGAGAGTATCCTCAGTACCACTTTGTGTTTGAAGTATAGCGCCAGAGGCTTTTTTAATCTACATTGTAACCAAACCTGTTTTATGTAAACATTGTTGTATTTTCCTCTCACACACCAAAAAAAAAATGCCGTTACTGTTTTTGTGTAATGACATTAAAGTTCACAGTTTGTGCAGGAAATTGTAACAGCGTGAATACCGTTTTAATTATGTGTCACCGTGCAAAATCTATAAATTCTTCTTGAATGTCTATGAGCATAAATCCACAGTGAGAAACATCACTCCCACATAAGCACAGCATGCGAATCACCTCACACACACACGCACGCACGTGCGCGCGCGTGCGTGCTTACTAAAGAAGAACACACAAGAGGTTTATAGAGCCTCTGTTGGATGTTCAGTCTCATTAGAAGTGTTTCCTCATGAATAACATTATTCAGGATGAATCACTTGATTATAGATTTCTCTGTGTGTGCGTGTGTGCCGCCTATGTGGGTCGACAGCTTTCTCTGCATGCATCTGTCTGTGTCTGTGTGTGCGTATCTTGCCAGAATAAACAACAGTGGGAAGTGCCAGTCAGTGAAAAATGGGCACCACCTCTCTTCGCTCTCCTCCTATTGATTTAATCTCCAGCCCTTTGCCACTCGCTGCCAAATCTGTCTTCACAAAACACATCTAAGGACAATGCCTTCCACTTGGGTTTTGTTTGCATGGCTCTCTGAAATAGGCCTAAATAACCATGGCAGGATATCAGAATATTTTCTGAGGGAGTTGGGATTTTCTTCACTGCTGGTTAGCACCAACATATATTGGATACCTGTAAGCCCTATTTATGGCCTTTTCACATCACTTCTTCTGTAAATGAGATCTTCTTTGCAGCTATTTCTAACAAACGTTCTTCAACTTAGAAACTTAAACAATGATGGCTGAATTATTGCAGATTAAGAGGACACACTTTTATTATATTAAAACTCTTTAATGTGACGTAATATGGTGTGAAAGTTTTTGTTTGCTTGTTTTTTCCCCTCTGCATACTGATAACAATTGTATTTCTGATAGGGGGATTCAAAGACTGTGCCGCTTCGAGGTATTCTAGAGATTTTTCTCCTTGGCTTGCTCTTCCATGTAAAATCTCAGTGTGCAAGGTTCAGGGCATAGGCCTTATCCCTACTGATTGGAAAGCACCTCTCGTCTGGAGGTGCGATCATAACGGAGTCTGTCTGAACCCTGTGGATTTTCTCTGGTGGCAGGCTTACCTACTGGCAGCAGCTTGGCTGTCTCATCCAGGTTTGCTGCAATTACAAAACCTCTGGCAGTGAGTTGCTCTCATCATGTCCATATGGGAGGCCAGTAAATGAGAGCAACTGAGTAGAAAAAGAAAAAAAAGTTTGTTCCTTACGCACGTCTGCAGCCACTTCCCACTCTGCACACACACCATCACCTCCCCCTCTCAATCTCATTGTGCTGGCAAATTAAAATTCACGGGTTGCCAAGCCATCCATTCTCTCTCCGCTGCTTAATTGTCTCGAAAATTGAGGAGATTACTGGGTGCGATTTATGTACAAATAAGAATCTGTCAGAAACCTGGCAGCGTACACATTGACATACACACAGAGAGTTGATGAGCCATAGGGAATGACCAGCTTGGCCTTTGTCCATTTGCAGCACTTTGGGGCAAGGTATGCTTGCAGAAGTGGGCAAAACAGTTGGGCGGGGGGAATCACACAGATACTGAAAATCACCCATTGGTGTGTTTTAAATTTAATCAGCGTAGTGTATATCATTGTGTCTGCGTTTAATGTGAATTCTCCCTTTGAACATCTGGTATCACTGTAGCTCATCTCCATTGTTGTAGTTAGTGCCTTTAGCTCGGGCAAAGGATGGGATCAGATCTCTTTGGATTACTCATGTAAGAAGCAAAAACGTGCACATTTGTCATGTTGTATGTTTAAAAAAATAAATAAAAAAGTTTAAACACATGTACATTGCTCTAGTTGTGTAGTTGTCATTAGTGACGGTCTCAGCGACTGGTCACACTAATGTTGTAACATATTGCCCGCAAGAAGATTTAATTTTAAGGGCCGATGTAGGAGCATGGTGGCATTCAGTAGTTCTGCACGTGTAGTTTCTAAGCTTGTTCCTGTGCTGCTGGCAGCGGATACCTGCATGTACAGTACATGTAATGAGGCCAGTATTATGTATGTATTATCTGCTCATGAGAATGTTTTATCATGCTGGTGACTTATGACAGCAATGTGATGTCATATTCATGTCTACAGGAACCTGTGGGTTTGTATGTAAATGTGCAGGTGTGCTAAAACCACCTGTTCTCTCCTGAGATGGAGCCAACTGAGGCAGTGTGATTATGGCCTTACAAATGTATGAATGTTATCTCACCTCTTAGACCGCTGTAGCTCAACACCACCTATTCCCATCCCTCCACGCTCCCCCTCCTTCTACTTCTCCTTTCATTCAAGCCCATTTCAGCTAAATCCAATTTGTTATGGTTTCAAATAAGGCCTCGTTTTCTCTGTCTTCTCACCACTTCAAACAAAGTGGCTTCTATTATTGCTTGTCCAATTTGAAATAGTTTTCCCCCATTTTTCTGTCTCTTCAGGTCCACTCTAACAGTGATGCACAATAGGGAGCATAAACTCAAGATGCGCAGCACAAGGTGTAGGAAGTGAAAAGCCTTTACACAGCTTTATGGACATGCTATTTTTGTAGGTTTAGGACATTGCTGGCATTTTGTGTCTCTTACCTTTCTGCTTTTGTAACGATGCAAATGCTGGTACCCTCTTTACTGGTGCACATGTGTAGGCATTTGTGCATCTATACACAGGGTGATATGTGTTTTTTTTAAGAACTTGTACTTTTTACTGAAAAAAATGTGAAAAACACCCCAGTGACATTAAAACTGAGATTTAAAATATTGATCTTAATAACTAAGAATGCAACAGTAAAATGTATATATTTATTTATAAAGCATATCAGCACTCTGAGCACACATTTGGTGTCTTAATTGTTCAGTAAATTTAAAGTGTTTTACTCCAACATCCTCGCTCCTATGGGTCCTGTTTTTAATTGAAAAGCTGCCTCTGGGTTGATGCTTATGGAATACCGCCTTTGATTGCAATGCCAAGCATTTGGCAGTTATGAGGGCTTTTTCACAGCCTAGTTGTTGATTCATAGGAGTTATGAATATAAAAACAACAATGTGGTTGTAAAAATGATGATATAAATAATTTCAATAATACTAATGTTGAGTTGATGGTGATGGTGATGAAAACAGATGATGTTAACGTGCATGTGTTTGCTTTATAGAAATTAATGTATGCTGTATGCAAATGAACTTAGAGGAAAGTAATTTCTTTGTGCGCGTGCTTGTGTGTGTTGTGTTGCAGGGAATGATGTATCTGGAGGAGCGCAGGCTGGTTCACAGGGATTTGGCAGCTCGAAACGTTCTGGTCAAATCTCCTAACCACATCAAGATCACTGACTTTGGCCTGGCTCGCCTGCTGGATGTCAATGAAAAAGAATATAATGCTGATGGAGGAAAGGTAAAAACTGAAATCACCTTTAGAAACATTATTTATAGTTTCTCACAAATAATCTGTTAAATAACCAAATTTGGTTCATTTCCTTTGGTAAATATACATTTTCTTTCTTTATGGGAGTTAGACTTGATGATCACTGCCACACTTAGAAATACTGAGCTACAGCTAGCAGCCACTTATCTAAAGTGTTTCTTGGCTGGGATACCTTCTTTTGTACTGTTCAGAAAGAATGATGAGTTTTTAAATGCCAGAAGACTGTTCACAAGCAGGATAAGCCATCAATGCCACTGCTGAACATGTTCACCTTGGAGCTCCAATGTATGAAATTACAGCCTCAAAAGCATGAATTAACAACTACATTTCATAGATAACATTCCTAAGAAACTAATTATAGGCTGGGTTGAAGTTGTCAGAGCTTGTGATTGGGAAAAATGGTTAGCAAGACTTTAACATAGTCAAGTTGAAGGCTCGCGTTGTCTACAGGGACTAAATTCTTTTCTTTGATCTGAAGTCTACTATTTTTGTTGTTGTTGTTGTTGTTGTTGTTGCCCTCATTCACTCTTTGTTTCACATTTTCCTTGTGTCTTCTGTGCTCTTCATCTATTCTCCTATATGTGTCACACATCGAGCAGAGTAGAGCAGGTGCACTCTTAACACAGGAGAGCACGTGAAGTGAAGATAATGTTACTTGAGTTGGTGACAACAAGGAAGGAGGGTCATTTTAAAAGGCATCAAAGGCTTTGTTGTTTTTTTAAGCTCAAGTGGATGTAACCTGCTATATGGTGATCTTCAGAGCTGCTGATTGTCTTCAAAAAGACCCAGATCAGCCGTTTTAAAGTAAACTAATGTGCTGCTGTGTTTTGCTCTGTATAGACTGACAAAGGTCTCTTCTGACTGTCAGCAAGAAAGCGAATGGGAATAATATAAACATTTTCATTTACAGTAAAAATCTGCAATTTGAATGTCAAAGTATCTAGTAGCTGTATATATGTGTAACTGGCACATTAGTACTTGTTGTTACTTTTCTAATTAGTCCTGTATAATCACTTGATCTTGTAATAAGGGACCATCTACCTCAGTTATTTGTTGAATGTGTATGATTTAGGAGATATAGTATTATTGAGTTACTATTTTGGACCTCACCACTGGCATGTGGTAAAAGACAATCTACATTAACATTAATGAGGGTTTCATATTCTGTGAGAGGAACGTAGCCCATCACAACGGACAGTTTCACTGTATTCTGCTCTGCTGGAGCGTGTTATTTACCTTTGGGGATCTCAAAACCCTGTAAACATAGTAAACAAATACTGTATGTCCTTGAGGCTCTGCTTACATGAAGTTCTGACCTTTTCTAATCTTTGTTTATCCTCTGCTGCTTCTGTATTTTGTTTTCAAACCCTCTTTACTCAAGAAAGTCTTTTTCATTTCTTTCTCACCCCTCTTTCCAGTGTCTCTGACATGGTTTATGTCAGCAATGAGCACTGTAGTATTTTCTCCTTAGCTGAGTGAAAGACAGGCAATCTGACCTTCGATATCCCCTCCTCCCAGTTTCCATCACTGTAATCAATGGAATTGGCCTTCAAATATAATTACAGTGTTAAGCTGCATCTCAGATCACCATGTTTTTGCCTCACCTTATTTCAACATAGCTGGAGTTTTTGTGTGTGTGTGTGTGTGTGTGTGTGTGTATTATTTTTCCTCAAACTTTGTTTTCATTTATTCTGATTTACATCTCTGCTCTTCAATCTAGTTGGCATAACGTTGCCAAAATGGTTCATTATATTATGCGCCAACACTCAAATGGCTGATTTAAATTTAGTTTAATCTCAAAACTTGTCAAATTTGCATTTTCCTTAAGAGAAAGAGATTAATAGTGATTTGTGTTAATGCCAAATGTTGCATATACATGATGCTAACATGCTATTCTTTTTTTGACAGATGCCCATCAAATGGATGGCCCTCGAGTGTATTCATTACAGGAAGTTTACTCATCAGAGTGATGTTTGGAGTTATGGTAAGTGTCCTTTGAATATAACTACGACAGTTGTGAGATAGAGATAAAGATACTGTCCTGATACAGATACCGAACTTCATCCAGTAAATTTTATACAGAAAAGCTGACACTGAAAAAAAAACCCAATGTCAAAAATGGATGGCCAGGATGTTAATGAAGTACAGAATCTCATCATTGTCATGTTTTTTTTCAACGTCAGTTGCTGACAAACATATGACGACATAATATATCATTGCGTAATTCAACTTTTGTGGCTATAAATGCAACATTATTGTCCTGAAATTAAACAACAGATAGAATAACTTTTATGGTGCTATACCTGTAGGTGCATAAATACTAGAAATGTTTATTTTATCCCATTGCTGGGCGATTGCTGGGCAACATGATCACATCATAATACCAGATGACCCTGAGAACCTTAAGGGGTCTAAGATGTACCTGTGTGCCAAGTTTGGTTGCTCAGCTCCTGATGGTCTAGGCGGAGTTTGCAGACAAAGAAACAAATACACGCACAACACAAGAGCCTGCAGAAATAAAGAAGGGAATGGGGAAGAAAATGTCTACCCATGGTTTGAGATCGAATTTCTTCAAGGCCATCGTGATATTCTTGGTTTTATCAATTATTTACACACAGTTCCACAGCTCTATTCCGAGCCCCTCTTCAGTGACTGCACTCTTCACCCTATCTCTAAGGGAGAGGCCAGCCATCACTCGGAGGAATCTCATGTTTCAGCCTGTATCCGTAATCTCATTCTTTTGGTCATTACCCAAAGCTTGTGACCATAGTTTAGTGTAGGGGTTAAATCGTCAGCTTTGCTCTCTCTTCACCACGACAGACCAGTCCAGCGTCCACATCACTGCAGCCATAGCCCCAATCCATCTGTCAGTCTACCACTCCCCTCTTCTTTCACACATTTGCAAGACCCTGAGATACTTAAACTCCTACACTTGGGGCAGAAACTCTTCCCTGACCTGAAGTGGGCACTCCACCCTTTTCTGGCTGAGGACCATGGCCTCAGACTTCTAGGTGCTAATTCTTATACCCACCTCTCCACACTGGGCTGCAAACTGCTCCAGTGTGAGCTGGAGGCAACATCCTGATAAAGGCAACAGGACCACATCATCCACAAAAAGCAGAGATTCTCAAGCCACCAAAGCGGAAGACTTCCTCTACAGGGGCTCTTCCACCAAGGAGTTGTTTAACTACCTCAGTGACCTCATCCCAAGACTGCCTTCTCTACAGAAGGCATGTCAGTGTGACTGAGGTCCTCGAAGTATTCTTCCCTCCTCAGTTGAAGTCAGCAGCGCCCCACCAACACTATATGCTGTGTGTGTAGTACCACTTTCCCCTCCGGAGTTGCCCAACTGTTTGCCCAAATTACTTTGAGCAGTGGCGGGCCGTCAGGGCCTGCAAGGCCTTCTCTGCAGGCCTAAAAAATATCTGAATCATATTAATTATATTTTTTCCATCAATACTTGTTAAATAATTCCAAATGGTCTGTACGGTTCCTTTCATAACTTTTCCCGTGGTCGCGCTGTTTCCAGACGTGTATTTTCATATTAAAGCAGTTAACCAATCACATTTCAGCCATCATTTGTTGCTAGAGTCAAAGAAATCTGCCCGGAGGCCTTCAGAATCCCTTCTGCAGGCCTCTGTAGCACAAAATAAGCGTCTGCCAACCTGTTGGTTCAACCTATCAGATTTTGATTTGGCCGCACCAGCGCCTTCTCGAAGGTGTAGGCGGAAACGTCAGCATATTCATACACTTTGATTGGATAGTCA
>VUQK01011866.1:0-13536 GCA_015106715.1 Bujurquina vittata
GATGGTGTTACCTTGTGTACCAAAAAAAGAAAGAGAAGGGGGGGGGGGGGCAGAGTAAAGCTGACCTTGGGCAAAGAGATAGACTGAGATTTAAAAAATAATAATAATAAATGTGTTTTCTGTTTGGGTTTTTTTTTTGTTTGTTTGTTTGTTTTGTTTTGTTTGTTTGTTTTTAGAGGTAGAGACCCCAACAGACCACAAGAGCAGGGTCAGATGTCTCCAAATTGTGCTCTGTATTTAATTTAATCTGCTTAGGGTGTGTGAGACTGCATACAGGCAAACGGCGTGATCTTAATGACTTTTAATTGGAAGTCATTGTCTAAAGTTTCTAGCATTCAGGTGATTTTTAGATGAGGCTAAGCTCACCAGTGTGAATGTCTAAGTGCATCCACGCAGGTTAAAACCAGCTTATAAGCACTGACTTATAGGACCACTGAAGTAAAAGCCATGGAGCTCTGTCTTATCCATAAAGCAGTGAGGACTGAGGAGATGTGTTTTTTTCTTCCAGTGCTGATACAAACTGGCAGCCAGCCTAATGACACAGCACTGACCCCCTGCTGACAGACCTACATACCCACTCAAGACTGTAGATACAGCTATGTAGTTTACTATTGAGCATTGCCTCAAAACATCGCCAAACTGGCTTATGTACGTGCGCGTGTGTACTCATCTGTTTATATGATTAACCTGCCTGGAAAGTGGCATACATGTGAGGCATGAGATAAATGATGAGTTGGCTCAGCAGCTAACTATTTGCTTTCCATTGAGCTATGGTTACAGTTGTAACCCTCGATATTAAGTTTAGGCTCTTTTTTCATTCCTCCTCTGTGTGTATATACAGCATTATGTTTCTACAGTAGAATGTTGTAAAGTCTGCAAATCCATAAGATTGTGTTTATACAACTCTACATTTAAAAATTTCAAAGGCAAATGTAACTATCATGTTTGTACTTCCTTCCTTTTGTCATGAGGAATTAAGATTCAATCATGGATTAGGACACAGCAATGTCCCCTTTTTTTTTTTCTATTTTGCTTTATTATGGTATAAGGTAATTGAAGTCACTTTCTAAGAGAAAAAAAAAAGATATGTAATAAAGGTATGTGAGAAATGTTAACAAAATAAAGTTGTTTGAATTCAGTGTTCTGTATTTGAATGTGACATGAGATGTCGGGGCAAGTAACCATTTTTTTTTTTTCTGGAGATAGCTTGGACCACATGTTGTGTTAATCACCATGTAACATGCAAATAAAATAATATATGTATTGTTATTGTCTCTCTGGAAGACGTGTTTGTCTGCAGAAAGCGTGTGAAAATTCAGCTCATCTGTAAAGGAATGGTCCATTTTCACATTTTTTTTTTTGGTGCCAAAGACAAAGACTGGTGTTATCACTATCACATATTGCCACACATTAATGACAATATGGCTGAGGCTCGTTACACCACAGAACCGTGCAGCATGGGAAACGCTGCAGTAAAAAGTGCCACCTCTAGGTGTCACACTAAACCAAATTATAACCTGCCTGGCATTACTCAGCATGACTCTTTGAATGGACTGGCATTTATGTAGCACTGTTCTAGTCTTACTGACCACTCTAAGAGCTTAAGACGACAAGCCCCATTTAACTATATGGTGCTTTATTCTATCCACACTCACATCCACTTTTTTTAAGAGTGGGAAGCAGCCACAGTACACAGAAGAAAGGCCCCAAAAGTGATTCAAACCAGGATAAGTCTTGCTGTGAGGCAACAGTGCTTACCGCTGCACACTCGTGCCATCGTGATGACTTGAAGGGAATGTAGACAAAGTAATAACATAGGTACATTTTTGAAAAAAAAACAAAAAAAAAAACCCTGAAGACGCACAGTTTTTGGTTCAAACCATGCACGCCGATGGGGAAAATGCAGGTGGTGAAATCAAATGAGGAACTCTCAGTTTCCTGCAAATGTTCACTGCAGAGTGTGTGGAAGTAGACTGTATTGCATATATTCGCAGTTGCTTATATAACTCATTTTAATCTAGAGATTTTAAAAATCAACAAAATTAAATGACATCTAAGACATAAATGTGCATGTAAACATATGTAAATACTGTAATTCGGTTAAGGAGTGAGGGGTTTTACATATCAGGGTATACTCAAAAAAAAAGAATCATCTCATCCTAAGTATGTCTTAGAATTACAACCTGGAATGACCGCACAATATACGACATGTGCCATTATTTAGCCAAAATGCAGAAACAGTCTGTGGGAAGCTCAGTACGCGCTGTGATTCAACAGCTTGTAGAACCACCTTGAATTAATTGTTTTCTGTATGACTTTATCAGTCTCTCATATCATTGTGGAGGAATCTTTTTGCCCACTCTTATTTACATTGCTTCAGTTCATTGAGATTAGCAGGCCTTTATTTCTGCACAGCTCTCTGTGAAGTTTAGGTCTGGACTTTGGCCCATTCTTTTTCAGCTATTCTGTTGTAGATTTGCTGCATCGCTTGGGATCATTGTCCCGCTGCATGACCCAGTTTCAGCCAAGTTTTAACTGTTGGACAGACGGCCTCATGTTTGACTTTGTATACTTGGTATAAAAAGGAGTTCATGGCTGATTTAATGATGTTCAGGTTCTGTGGCTGCAACACAAGCCCAAATCATCAGCCCTCCACCATCACCATGCTGACAGTTGCAATGAGGCGTTGTCCTGATGTGCTGTGTTTGGTTTTCCCCAAACGTGGCGCCGGTGCACTATGACTAAAAATTTCCACTTTGGTCTCATTTGTCCAAAGGACATTGTTCCACAAGTTTTGTGGTTTGTTCAGAACTTTGCAAAACTAAGCTGTGCTGTCATGTTCTGTGGAAACATGGCAATCCTTCCTTCAAAACACGCCATACTTTTTCAGTCCTTAGCTCTTGTGTGTTTTGCAGTTTCTCTGAGCACTGCATGGTCTGACATTGGGGTGAATTTGCTTGGACTCCTGGGAAAATTGGCAACTGTCATGAGAAATAGTCTTTCTCACTGTAGAATGATGAACTTCAAATTGTCTGGAAATGACCTCATAACCCTTCCCAGATTGATGGGCAGCAACAATTGCTTCTATAAGAGCATTGCTGATATTTTTTATACTCTTTGGCATTCTGTCAACACCCCTCTGAGTGCTCCAGACAAGCAAACTGCCAAATGTCTGCTTTTATAGAGCTCCTCACACTTGCGAATGATCAATCAATCGAGTGCATTTGATTATTAGAACCTGGCTGCAGCTTACCCTCTGGTGTCCAATGGAAATAGCAGGGGTGTGCTTCATTTCTTGCATGCTGCATCTGCCTTTTGGCTTAGCTTTTGTTTAATGAATATTGATGCAGTGTAATGTGTGATGTGTTGTTGTTCATCTGAGGTTGAACACACCTATTTATTTTATTTTTTTTTAGCTCTGCTAAAAAACAGCTGATTTTTTGTTCTGTCCTGAATTGCAAGAGGATGTGCTTTTTACCATGGCTGCACATGTAAATGTGAATGGCATATACATCGTATATGTGCCAGATGTTTGAGATGATTTGCTTTAGAAGTAAAAAAAAAAAAATGTTTGTGTATGGTGCAGAGCTCTACTGAACTATACTCAGTTTTAAGTCTTGTCTGTAAGTGAAACAGAGGATATAGTGAAATGATGCACAGAGGTCGGCACATTTCAGTGTTGAAGGAAACACAGTCCCCAGAGTCTGATCTGGGGACTGTGTGTCTCATGATTCATATAAAAGTCATTTCCAGAATAGGTCATGACTCAAATGTTTCACAGGATTTCCGTGTGTTCTGATGTAAGTTCGGTGCATGATAACCAACATCTAATCTTAAAGGAATACCATCACGCCATTTTCTTCCGCTTATCCACTTCAGGGTCAGGGGCGTTGGTGCCTATCCCAGCTATAATGGGGTGAGAGTATGCCTGTATACCTTATACTAAGTGTTGTTTGGTACATATGGATTAAGTGGAATAAAAAGCAACTATTGGAAACTACTGGGTATTTTGAAGGAAGGAGGAAATAAACTATGCACCCATGCTCCCAAGTATTTCCTCCCCTGTAAAGTTAAAGTGTGTTTCTACTAGGCTTTAAACAAACACCACAGCTTATGATGGTAATTGGCACATTTGCTTTATTTTGAAAACAGACATTGAAACCATTTTTTATTTTTATTGGTTTTTTTTTTCATATTTTTTCTCACAAGTTTGAACTCCTTGATAAGATTGAAACTGGACATTGCACTCACTGGAACATAGGAAATTTTTTTTTTTTGTTTGTTTGCTCATTTGTTGGATTTTTCTATTTACCTTTTTTTGTAACATCAGTGCAAGAGTATTTTTCCAATTCATATAAACTGTCATAACAACACCAAAGACATCAAAAAGAAGCCGCCACACCTCTTAAATTTTTGTGACTGCGAAAAAAGTTCCTCTCAGAGGGAGAGTTCCCATCATGCATCTGGTTCAATGGTTCATGCTATGGTCTCATGTTTGTTTGGCAGAACACAAATTGTAATATGTAAGAGCCAGTTACATCAATAATATAGTTGATTTCTAGAGTTTTATTATAGGATCACATCATTTAAATGGCAGCAGGTCCTTTACTGTAATTGTGAGTAAACAGAGTTTGTAAAAGGGGTGTAAACCAAGCTTGAATGACTCAAGCAGAGTAGAGAAAGTTGAGTAAATATTGTTTTTGGAATACCAGGATAAAGCTACCCAACTGGAAATGTCACACATTTAATTGTACATTCTATTATCCATTCAGTGTGTCAGTTACATTACCTCTCTGCTGTGTTCTCAACACGCTTGGATCGTGTTGAGAACTCGAGTTGCATTTAAAAACCTGGTTGTCTTTTTGTGCGTGCACTTGCAGTACAGATTTTATTTGCAAAATGTGTCTAAAGAAAGTGCATTACAATGCAAATAAAGTACGGCGCATTGGCAATGCATTTTAAATGTGTAAATATCCAGTTGGGAGCAATTCATTCTGCCGGTTTTACATCAAATAGTGAAATCATCCACCTCTGCATCATCACCGTCGTGGTAACAATCACTTTTCATAAAGATCAGCAACATCAACATCAACATCATCGTCGTCGTCGTCGTCATCATCATCATCATCATCATCATCATCATCATCACTTGCGCATAGTACAGTATTAGCTTGAGCCAAAAAACTTCACGCTGGAAACTCCCCCAACATGAGAAAATCATTGCCACACAAAAAATGACAAACAAATAGAAATGGACTGCCTTCACACTGAGAAGGCAAAGAGCAACCTTTTTAGATTTTTGTTTTTGTGTTATTCTTCATACTTAATTCTGCTTTCATTAGGTTAGACTTTGCCTTAAGGATCCTTGGACTCGGTGGCCTCCGCCGCCGCATCTGCTGGGGTGGCCTCCTCTCCTTTAGATTCCTCTGCAGCATCTTAATGGGAGAAGCAGTGGGATAGAGCAAGGGGGAGAAAATGAGACACAGGGGTGGAGAGAAGGGGTGTGGCAGATGAAAAGAAGATGGAGAAAGGGGAGAAGGGGAGAGGTGGAGAGGTGGTTTTACATCGCGAGGAGAGTAATAAAGCTCCGTTTGTCTGGGGCTTCTGAGCTACAGAGCTTCAAATATTTTGTACATGAGCTGCGACTTTTGATGTTTTAAATATTTCCTCTCAGACGGGGCCTCTGTATGAAAAAAAAAATGGCATTTAACATTCAGAAACCATGAAAATATTCATATCTTCACTCTGGGAAAAAAAAAAAATACAGAAATGGAACTGTGTAATTCTGTGTTGTTCACAATATGTCAGCTTCATTTAAACTGATAGCGTGTCTGAAGTCCACACTGACTGTGTAAATAATAAAGGAAGAGAGTGCTCCTAATGGACCCATGAAGCATTTGAACTGGCATCACAAAGCTAACAGGAGCATCTTGGCCTGTCACATCTGATACTGTGTGATGCCCAGAGTGCACTGCACTATAATAACGTCCAACGATAACTTGCTAAGAGGTGCACGCTGCTGAATAGCAATCCATGATGCATCACAAAGCAAACGCTGATGGGGATTCTTGGTAATGTTGCTCAGGTGCTTTATATTCTTTACCATTAAATCATTACAGCCTCTATTAATAATCCTGTAGCTGGATGCTTTTTAGCTGCTAAAACGGCAACAAAAAAAAATAAATAAAATTCTCATTTATACTGAATAAATCTTTGTTGCACAATACATGAGCTACACTGGTTGGGGGGGGGGGGTCTTTATTGTGTCTGCTCAAACTTTTTATTCGAGTGATCTCAGCGCAGTGATGTCACGCCCCGATGAGTTCATATTCTTTTAATAGAAAGAGGAGACATCAAGGAATGACATCATTGCAATGAGGCCGAGGTGCGTGTGTCCTGGCATGCGCGCGTAAGTGTGAGGGCGAGGCCAGGAGAGAAAGAGAGAAGTGGGGCGACCATGTCTGCGGTAGCGAATGCATTAATGCCCAATTGTGTGTGTGACTCAAGACAGCATGACTCATAGCAGATCTTCCAGGTAAGAGGTAATTAGCTTGTTAGCCACTATGACAGATTTGAGAATGTCCTTCACTACAGCCACTGAACTGTGCAATGCAAATCCAATTTTGCCCCCTCATTTCTAGTGTCTGACATGAATGCTAGCTCACTTTTCTACAGCAGCTACTGGCTGAAATGACAGCTTTGTTGCAGTCATGTATAAAGATCATTTCCGCCCACTGACTTCTAAGTTTTTAAGTAAACAACACTAACGAGATCATGACAGATGATTTATCGTGAAGTGCAAAGCTCTTTTCAGGCGCTAGATAGGTAACATTGCCGGCTTTAAACTGAATGCATTCTGTCACTCACACTGAGGTGAGTTTTACATTAGTGGTTCTCACAGCTTCGATGAGACATATGCACAAGAGGTGCAAAAACAGCCACGCAGCAAAAGACTTGTTGCATTTGCAGCAATGAGCATTGTGGCCATTGACTCAAGCGAAGTGTAACCACGCAGTTGAACGGTTGGCTCTCTCTGCCATTGTCACTAAGACTAAGGTCTACCACCACCCCTCACAACGAAGGCTCAGAGCGTCGACAAGCATAGTATTAATTTTCTCTGCTATGCAGATGATACCTGACTATGTGCAGCAGTTATTGTAACGAGCACCTGTTTTCTCTCTTGTGTGTTACAGCTGATTCTGATCGAAGTCTTCAGCTGCATATGCATTTCATTAAAGGTACAGAGAAGACTGTATGTGTCCATTTTTGACAGCTCCAATGCTCTGTCCCCCCAAAAAATATCTTAGTAAGAGTTCACAAACTATTGCCAACATTTCCCTAGGTATATATAAAAAAACATTAAATCTCACTCTAGAGCAGTGGTTCTCCAACTTTTTCCATCATGCCCCATTTAACCAGATGATAGCGAAGCGAGGTCCGACGAGGCGGCATCACAAAAGACGGTGACAGTGGAGAATTTCCATAGTCGCTAAGTTAACGTACCTGCTAACGTGTGCTAATTTCCTCGTTCCGTCATGAGAATTAATGCGATTTTCAACATTTGTTCCACGTGACCTTCCTCCCAGGTCGTTCGTGCCCCGCCTGTGGGGAGTGTCCCACAGTTTGAGAAACACTGCTCTAGAGTTTCTGCTCTGGTTCCCAACTTTGGGAAGCATCCTGGGATCTCTCCGTTCACTGCTGCTCACTGTACCAAGGTAAAGACCTCAGCTTTCCACAGAGTCTCTGAGTCACCACATCTGGAGAGTCCAACGTGATTGAAGGTTTGCTTATGCAGAGAATCTGCTGCCACTACTCTGCCGTCTTTTCTCTTTACACTTTTGATTACAATTTCCAGGAGATTCAGTAGTGATTGTTTGACCGTTAGTGTGTGGGGTTTTTTTTTACCTCCTCGTTTTAATCTACTTGTAGTTTTACAAATTAACCAATATTTAAATGATCTACTATTACTTTTCCTTTATTAATAAATGTGTTGCTGCCATTTAATGTAAGAGGGCTTTATGTGAATATATAGTCCTATTCGACATACCATTTAAAGCTGTCTATGAGCAAAGCGACTGACAAGTTGTCATAGAGGCTACCTCAGTCAGAACTGAGCACCTAGTGTCCTCGTGAATCTAGCTCTTTCCTGTGCGCAACAAAACTTAACCAAGTGATTTAGTTTTAAATATTCACTTCTTTTTCTCCGAGTCACTTTGTTAAGTTAAGCAGATTGTGGACAGCAGTGAATCCTTAATTAGCAGATCTTTGTCAGGCAGTGTTTGTTTGTGACAGACTTCCCCAGTGCAGATCGTGACCAGTAGGGATCATTAATCATTCATTTAAATCAGAGCACCTGTTCTACCCGCACTGCTCCATGCAGGCCAGCTATCCCATCGAGGTGGTAACTATGACAACAGGGAGACAGTGCTGCCTAGGTGACCTACTTTCTGTGTAGTTCTCCAGTTGGTGTGTGCATGTGTGCGTTCCCCACCTCACACACCCCCCCCCACCAACTCCAGACTGAGCATGCTCCATTAACTACCTGTCTGACCCAGTCTGAGAGTCCTTGGACCAGAAGCATGAGTTCCTGTCAAGTGTATTTTGTGAGAGTGTTGGATCAGTGGAATAATATTATTTTATGGCCTTTCAGTTTCTTTTCTGTTGTAATTGGACATTGCGTGACAGTGCTGGAGGGGCAGACAGAAAAGATTTTACCAAGTATTTTGACATGCTGTACTTTGTAACAAAGGCACACACTGGGCCATCCATTACTGTCATTCTTTATGATTCAATTTCAATGACTATGATAGCAGTCAGGTTGATATATCAGTCCTCACGTGAACTCATATAAAGCCATTTGAGAGGTTCATTCACCTTAAAAATTTACAAATCCTGCTGCTTTCACGTCATGCAAACAGCACATTTCTTCTTCCCAGAGTGAAAATATCCCATTGTACAACATTCTTGACCAGTGCTCGTCCTTTTCAAGCCTGCATTCCTAGCTGCAGTCTGTGTGTAATCAGTATGGAGTTTTCATCTTGCAGAGGCTGCGTTACAAGGCTGTCTAATCTTATATTGAGCTGTGTCTCTGTGTTAACCAGTGAATGGTGGAGCCCTGCCAGAGATCCTTAAATCCCAAAGACTCAACAAACAGTTATGTCCTGTGGAGCCTGCCAAGCAGACTATGTAAAAGCTTACCTATTCTTCTCTGTTTTATATTTACAGTAAGTAATTGCCTTTTGAATGGTGGAAGTGGCGGAATTATTTTTATCCCTGAACTCACTGCCCTCACTAACAGATGCATATTTAAGAATCTGCTTGCGTGCCCTCGCGCCTAACCAAATGGAGCTCTGCTGTATTCCGCATACCTTGCTTACCTTTTGTTTGGTTAGGTTCCTCCTTCTCAGCTGTCGGACTGACAGCAGCAGGCACATCGGCTTGTCTGGCCTCCTCCTTTTTATCTTCACTCTTCTCCTCCTCTTTCTTCTCCTCAGCTGTGGCTGTGGTGGGACTCTTGGCTGCTGCCGCTGGGGCCTCCACCTCTTTGGGCTTCTCCTCAGCTTTCTCCTCTGCTTTTGGATCATCTTTCTGGGGTTCAGAGGGTGCTGCAGCGGCCGTAGGAGACGCAGCAGCTGGGGCGGCCGCTACAGGAGACGTCGCTGTACCGGCAGCAGCTGGAGAGTTAGCTGGCTTGTCTGCCACTGGGGTTTTGGCTTGGCTTTTCTCCTCTTCCTCCTTCTTAGCCTCTTCTCCTGCAGCGTCCTCCTGCTTAGCAGGTGCCTCTTCTCCCTCTGCTTTCTTTGCCTCCTCTCCTCCCTCTGTTGCCTCCTCTGCAGCAGCAGGACTGTCTCCCTCTTTCTCTTCCTCTCCATCTTTCATCTTTTTCCGAGTTATATGTCCACGGAAGCTGGCCTGTATTTTGGTGGCAGCCTTGTGGGCCTTGTCCTCGGGTTTGTTGGTAGTACCATCCTGTTCAATCTTCTGGTCCGCCTCCTCATTCTTCTCCACCTGGCAGGCAAGAGTCAATATACCAGGTTAACCTTTACCATAAGAGTGGTGTATAGGCTGGCTATAAACCTGAAAAGGTTGCATTGGATGTTTTTATTTTCCTAGTGTCCAGTTCTTGTGTGTGTGTCTGTGTGTCTGTGTGTGTGTGTGTGTTTTGATCTGTTTTTTGATCATCAGAAGGCATGCTTTCTTCCTGCTTAAAATCCTACTAAAGTATACAACAAATAGTACAGCTGAAAGGTCAGAAGTCGGGAAAAGATAAAAGTGTGTACTATGAAATGGGGTAACTTTGTAAATATATATTTTGAACCATTACAGGAAAATTATAGACAAAGGTTAAGGTTTCAGGACATGTTTCTATAGTAAAAGTGATGAGGGATGAGATGAGGAACAGAGTTAGGAACGGGACAGTAGACGGGGTAATATTGAAAGTCTTTCCTTGATATTACCTTTGGTATCTGGATCCATAGCTGTCCATCAAATAGTGGGTTGTGCTATGAGTCATATAAATCTAATGAAAAGAAATCAAATCAAATAAAGGAATGAATGATGGGCACTGAAAGTGGCAACATAAAATGAATCAGTACATTCAAAATGAACAGGCAAACAAATCAAGGTAAAATCTTCTCTTGCCAGTGATTAACCAATCAGAAACCTTAAATGAATGTGAATAAGCGTAATGAAGCAAAAACAAGCAGCATGCAGGCTGTGTAGCATCATGTCTACCAAAATGAAAACAATGTGAGAAAACAGCAGATTCTAGTCATCGGCTCGTGTCGTGTGCAGGTGAATGAAGATTTATGTTTCCACATAATAAACCCAACACGCTGGGATTTTAGGTTGCGACAAATGTCTCCTGGCATTTATTGCAGTTATTCAATCCAGGCACGAGGCTGATATTAGACTCTTGATAATAACCCTGAAATAGATTTAGTGAATAATTAAACTTAAATGTAGAAGCTCTCCGTGGCATCCGTTAATGTTCCCTGCAGTCTCTGCTAATGATACCTTCAAAATTATGAGCAGTGTTCAAAATCAGAGCCAATCTTTATTCTCTGGGTACAGTATAGCAGCTCCATGTCTGGCTGCTAGGGAACGAGCTGCCTGCTACAATCTCCTCAGCATTCACTGCTATACCCCTCCCAACCATCAAAGGTTACCTTGACAACCAGAGTGCTAACTCATCACAGGCCTGTCTGCTGTTTGGTGCTATGAAAGACTATATGTCAGCCTGATTGGCAGTGCACCTGACCCCTCGGGGGAGCGGGCCAATAGGAACTCATAAATCAGGTGGAGTAATCAGCATGGCAAAGGAAGGAATGTGATGCAGCAGCAGGGTGTGGTGGGGTGTGGTGGGACGGGGCAAAGGGGTAATGTATGTGCTTACATCGATATCTGTGTCACCAAGACATAGCGACATCTTGTTTAAGGTCAGAGGATTTGAGTGGAAAGAGTTTGCATGCCGCCACATCCACCCCCTCTGTATGCTTCTGTCTCCCGGTGCATCACTATATTGGATATGAGGTTTGACTTGGACAGCTGCCTGTGTGAGGGATCACATCTGCGTGGAATGATTTAGGAGCCAGAGGCCCTAAATCAGCACTTCTTCAGGGTCAGTATGTCAGTGCAATATTGGAGCAGCGAGGGCAGAGTGCAGCTATATTGGTATATCCACCTCCTCCGCCTTTATTCCCCTGGGTTCAGGGAGTAAATTCTGCCCCCAAGCCATCATGCAACTCTTAATATGCACAATCTTCCAAAGTCATTTTGTGCACTGTAATATTTTAAGACAGACAAATGAAATCCACTGCTCCTGTTTTTCAGGAGCTCAACACTGCCCCTTAAATATAAAATGATTCATATTTAAAATCTGAACTAGAGCTAAACAAGCTCTCAGCTATTACTGTAGGTGTGGAAATAAACTTTGGCAGAACAGATAGCGCAGAGGCAGACAAAGCACCACCACCACACCCTCTACTCTTAATAATATGCAGGTCTCCAGTGACTTATTGGGCTTTTATTATGTCTGATCTCATAGGTGGCTACAATTGCCAAAAATTTGACCCAAGCACTTAACTCTTAATAGAATTACTTACTGGCTGCATTCAGTGAGTCAGACAGAGAAAGAGAAAGCGATGGACGAGGGTGTTTGGGAATATGGGGTATGACATCACTGCTGGAACTGAGGGGGGCGATGTCATTTACTTTAGAGATTGGGATGTGAAGTGGAAATGTAATAAAATACCAGAGGAGCACTGGATGATCTCATGTGAGTGCACGAAGACAGTAAGACACATCATCGTGGTTCAACCACAACTGTAGGCATCATCATTTGAATCATCGATATTTGTCAGTGCATCACCCTCCAAAACTGCTGCGCTGGGATTTTCTTTATGGATTCACTTCTGATATAAAACCCAAAAATCATTTGGCCCATAACGAACCAGTGCTTCATTGCTGACACTTGCCCACCTTGTATTTAAATGCTATGTAATTGAAACAGAAACATAATTGCACATCATTTAAGAACCGCTTCTTGAAGCCTGTGACCGGTAATTGAACCCCGGTCACGTACCCTCCTGCAGGCGCTTTTGCACCCAATGTCTACGAGGTGCACATTTTCATTCATAAATAAGGCAACGCATACCTAAGACTCTGTGGCTATTTAAACTCTTCCTTGATTAATTTGCAGTGAGACAAGATATTTGCATTATATCAGTTAGTCAAATGGCTTATTACAATTAGCCTGCAGTGCTTCCTATTTTCACACAGTCACTCTGGTTGCCATAGATACAGTACATTAACCACTGAAAAACGCTTTGATTCTCCAAGAAAACGTGGAATGTTTGCAAGATAATAATGCTGTTCTTGCAAGATTGCAAAGCCAGCAATTATGCAACCCTTGTGCATTTATTATAACTGTAGTATGATGTAGCAACATTTAATGCGTGCTTTAGGACAAACTGGCACTGTGCTACAAAGAGGCTGACCTATAACAACTGAATCTGGTGTAAATGCGCAATAGCTCACAGGTCTATCAAAATCCAAGCGTGCCAAGATAATAAATGGACCTGCTAAAATGTGTTCAGTACATCATCTGACGGCTGGATGTGTCTATTACAGCTGCAGTCTGAGCTGTCTCTCCCTGACCGCCTCTGTCCTTGGGTGGGCACCGGCTGTTGTAAGAACCACACCCCAGAGTCAATGGCTTTATCCATACGCACACACACTCACACACAAAGTCACCATCCCCCAATGGTGACACAAGTAACAATCCACCACCTTCCTGCTGCCTCATTTAGAGTGCCATTAGGGACTTGTTTCAGTAGGCGGGGGGGGAGGGGGGGGAGAAACAGGGGAAGACAGTGGAGCAAGCGAGGTTGATGCCCTCGGACCGCAGCTCACACTAATGCATTTGTGCAGGGTGCATAATTGTGTTTTTTTTTTTTATTATATTATTACTATTATTATTGTTATCCATTCAAGTGAAGAGGTCGTTCCTCTCCCCTCCGCCCACCTTTGAATGCC
>VUQK01011867.1:11684-26160 GCA_015106715.1 Bujurquina vittata
TAAAACCACCTGTAAAAATTGGATAATAAACAAAAAAAAGTAATAAAAAAAAAAAAAAAAAAAGAGCGAGTGAACACATTTCAATATAGTTGCTATGAATCCCCCAAGTAACGGATAATAGATGAGCTGTTTCTAAGTGTTTAATAAAAGATGATTATGGAGAAAATATTGCTGGTGCAATTCCTTGCCTCATCATCTTACAGTTCATGTGATGCAAATATAAATATTGGATAAGCAGCGGAGAAGATTTTTAAACCCCTGCTGACAAAGTGTTGAGAGACGTGCATGATTCACAACTGCCAGTCCCTCCCTTTACACTTGTTGCTTTCTGCCGGGCTTTGATCATTTAGTCTTGCGGCAGCCATGACAAGCACACTGTTTCATGTTGAAACTTTGTTACTTTGAATTCCTTCACTTTTGCTTCTCTCTCTGCCGTACAGATTAAACTGATCACATTATTACAATACAGATGGTAATCCTCCACTTTACAAATTCGCACACATACACATGCATGCACACACATGTAAAGATTGCTTCCTGCAGTTATACAAAGATAAAAGACCTGATATATACAAATACATCTAAATATCATCTTAAACTCAGTTTATTTTTAGCCTATTGATCTACAAAGCTTTGCAGCCCCAGGCACAGAGTGCGACTGTGCATGCTGTACATGCTGGAATGACATAAATCCAATTCCCTATTTTCATACTGAATATCATTTTTCTGTGACCCCTGTATATAAATATCCATATTATGGGTTATAACTTTACAGGATAGCAATATATTCTGTCTTGAGGATGCAGTTTGCATGATTATATGGTATAGATTTTAATTCGCTTCCGATTGTCTGTCAGCAAAGAGCAAAGCGTTATAAAATAAGCATAGGTTTCCACCTCTTTGATTTGTTAGTGCAGGTTATTGCAGAACATCGTAGCAGCCAAACTTGCTCCAAGTGACTTTGGGATGAGTTGACTTTTGATGGAGGGAGGGGACTACAAGCAGAGGCAATTAACTTGTGTCTCGTAAGCTGTGTGATGAACAAGTCTTTATCCCCGTGTAATTAGTGCTGTTTGTTAAGCTACAGAGTTGTGCCACTGATGAACACTGTCATCTCCCTCTTCCCTTTTTCTTGCCTTCTTAGTTAGTTTGGCCTGTGGTGGGGGTTAGAATAGGGAGGGCGTGCATTTTTCATTTTGGAGTTTCTATTATTATTTATTATTTTTTTTAATTTTTTAAATGACAATGAAATAAAAAAAAATCGGGACTTATTCACTGGTTTCTAAGGTGGTGAAGCACTAAGGAATATGGAAGAAAAACAAATACATTGGGGACATCTTTGAATCTACGCATTTGAAACTATGCATTGACTGAGCAGAATTCTTTTTACAGTGGTACTATAAAGCTTCGTGACAACACCAGACAGGTGGTGGGTTTGGACAGAAAATGACTACACAAAACATAATGCCATGTGGCTGTGGGTCGCTGTCCATCACTGTCTCAGGAGGAAGATGCAGGCAATATCCACCCTTGCAGTGATGCCAGGCTTTCTTAGACACTGATGTGCATAGCTCAGCTGCTAGAAATTTCACCTTAACTTATTCCATTCTAGCAATTTCTGGACCAAAAAAAAATCAATCACTTGCGCATTGTTTTTTCACAGGTTGAAGTTACACTTGGCAGTGCAGAACATTAAGAGTAAATTGCTCAGTTTTATTTTTATTATGTTGCAAAGGCAATTAAATGATAATTAACAAAAAGGTCATTTTGGGAGAGGTGTTGATTATGTGGTGCGTGCTGCCAAGAAGTGTAAGATCAGCTCATGAAAATCAGAGAAGCACGTCTTCTGCTTACACAGATCTCGGGCTTAAACATGTTTCCTTAGCTTGCAAACATGCTCTTAATTCCCACACGCTATGTGTGAAATGTAATGCTCGATAACTTTGACTGTGTAATCTGTCTCAGCAAGATTGTGGCCATATTAGGGATTTAAGTGGTGTAAAAAAACAAAAAAAAAAAACTGCACAGATGAGGATATTGGGAGGCCAGGTCATCAACTGGAAAAAGCTGATTTTTCAAATGTGGTTCATTTGCATTTATAGTGTACTGTGACTGTTTACCAGAGAGAAGATTACAACCGTGGAGACACAGAAATGTTTTGCATGTTTTTACCATATTTTGCATCTTTGGTTTGTTTGTGTGTTGTTCACCAGTACAATAAAGATTTGTTTGGGTTTTCTGTGCCTCGTGGCATCCCTGGCTTGCATCCCTGTGACCTTGTCCAAATTAGAAGAATAACTAAATCATAGGTGCGCCATCATGAAGATATGATTATCAAAAGTCAGCCACCAGGAAACACTGTAGATATTCATTTTCAAGGGCACCGCGTAGACGATCCAATCCTTGTTAGTGTATGAGTTCAATTAGCACTAATTGGATAATTACCTGAGATTATAACAAGATGTGTTCATTGTTGTGTCACACAGCCTGAGGTATTAACACCAACGCAAATGTAGTGCCTTTGTTTTGTTTTCTGTTTTTTTGTTTGTTTGTTTTTTGTCGGTGTTTAGAGAGGGAGAGGGAGAATACTGTCGTGCGACCACAGTCTCACTGTGAAAGTCCACGCTGAAAATCAGTGGCTGCTTATATTTGCTCTCTCTTCTCGTGAGGTGGCAAAGTGTTGCAGATGGTCCTTCATTCGTGTTAGTCCCCACAAGAAAATTAAAGTGCTTGTGGCCCATAATCCAATTTAGTCTCCCCCTCCCATATGTAGAGAGTTTGCAGTGATTGCTTTAGGGAGCAGTGGCAGGGCAATATTAAAAATCTACCCGTATTATTGTGATTGTACGCGCTTCAACTAAAGCCTCCTGACTTGAGGATGTGAGCGTGGCATCTTAAGTGCTCTCCTGGCAGCTTTGTGTTTCTTATAAAACAGTGGCTCAGGATACAATTCAATTAAGTTCAGAATATACCACAACAGACTGCCGCTTCTTATTAGAATAAAGTGTGACAGCATTGTGATGTAGTCCCCATGTGGGCAAGAATACTGGAATAGCTTTGAGTTGTGATTGTTGTTGAAGTGTTTGTTGTTGTTGTTGTTTTATGCTAATCCCAAGTATAGCTTTTGCTAAACATTATGGACATGATCAATTGGAAATGGCCTCAGAAACAGATTTATTACTACCACCACCATTTATACAGTGCTCAAAAAAATTTAAAGGAACACTCAGATATCAGTTGGGGGGGTGGGGGGGGGTCATGCTGGAAATCTATACTGCTAAGGAGTGAGAAAAGATGCCACATCATTTGATGGAAAGGAAAATTATCACCCTGCAGAAGGCTGACCTGAAAGATACCCAAAAAAATCAAAGTGAAAAAATTGGTTGAATTCATTTTGTCAAAATTTTATTGCAGCAACTCAAAATGGTACTCAGTAGTTTGTATGTCCCACACGTGCTTGTATGCATGCCTGACAATGTTCATGCTTCTAATGAGACAACGGATGGTGTCCTGGGGGATCTCCACTCAAATCCAGACCAGGGCATCACTGAGCTGTTGGACAGTCTAAGGTGCAACCTGGTGGCAAACAATGTCCCAAGCAAGCAGTATGCAGCGGTCATCGCATCCCAAGCTGGAGAGTTCAACGACCGTTTGGGGGATTTTGCCGCTATTGAAAAGGACATATTGCTATTCTCTTCTCCCTTCACTGTTGACCCTGATGACGTGCCACCTCACCTGCAGCTGGAGCAGGACTGAGCGTCAGTGTGACAGTGGACAGTGAATGTCGCAGGCGACACCAGCATCTCTCTCTCTCTCTCTCTCGGTTTCTCGTGCCTTTTTTTCTTTTTACTGGTGTTGTCCCAAAAAGTGATTTTCAGTATTTGCCAAAATCACAGGCTGTATTTAAACTGGTGTGAAGGACTTTTTGGCCTTTAATCTGTCAAACATGAATGATATCATTATCATGAATGAGAAAGAACATTCCTGTCACAAGGTAGAAGCTACACTCATTTTGTGGCACACTCATTTTCTTTATTCATCAGGGTAAAAACTCTCATTTTTCAGAGAGATCTGGCAAAGAGGGCAGCAGAAGTTGCAACAAATGTACCATCACAGCTCTATAAAGTTAGTTGAAGTGACCAAAACGGACTGTGTTGATTATAGATACTTGCAAAACAGTTCATTTCTTTATTTTATATATAAGCCCTTCATGAATCCTGTTGACTACAGTCTATTTACCAGTATAAGCTAAGACATTAGAAAAACACATAAAAACATCAGAAATCACTTTTTGGCATAGACCAGCAGCTGAAGAAGGTCATGTTTCCAGAGATGAGAACATTTGCAAAGAAAATGTTAAGCTTGTTTGGCTCCACATATTTGTGTGCGCAGAGTTTCTCTGTTCTGAACTTAAACAAGAACCACTTGAGATCAAGACTAAGTGACTCCCACCTGTGTGACATTTTTACGCATGCCTACCGCTGCTCTGGAACCAGACCTGCCCTGTGTACTGAGATCCAGATCTCAGTGTCACCCTTCTCATTAGTGTCAGTAGCTTACCTGTTGCTCCGTTACCAGAAACACACTGATATGTATACAATATATACACTATGTATACTGTTTACTATGCCAGCCACTTTGTTATGGCATTCCATATAAGCATTTTGCACCTCGCTGTTATGTGCTTGATTGTCTCTGGGGCATCTCTGCACAGCCTGTAGTAGGGGTCTCTGCCTGGTGTGGTAGGCCCCAGCCTCCATCAGTCTTGTGCTTAGAGCTTGTTCCTGTGCTGACTTGATTAGTGCCTACTGTGCTGTCTTTCACTCCAGCTTTGTCCAGCCATGGTAGGATTTTTTTAATATCAGCCACTTCTTGTTGGTGGTGTGAGCCGTGAAGGGGGCTGTACTTTCATGATGGTTCCTGTTCTTGCTCCTCTTATTTCTCATGTTTCTGCTGCCTGAGGTATTCACTAGGCACACAATCATGTGTGGCGATCTTTCTGATGTACTCTGGGATCTTTGTTGTTTCATTCAGAATAGGGGTTCTGACACTCACTAGTCCTCAGCCTCTTTCCTTGCACTTATAGTCTGAGGGTTCTGGATTTGAGGTGAAACCCTTCATGCATGGTGAGGAGCTGTCTTGCCTTGATGTCTTGTCAGAAGCTTCCATGTCCTCCTTTGCCCAGCTTATTATCCCAGCAGGGTATTTGACAAGGTGTTGATTGTTCTTCTCATTTTGCGAACTCCTCAGATCTTGCCTTACTCGCTGCAGGCACTTGACCAGTTGTAGCTTTCCTAGTGGTCAGTTAATGGTTCCCATTTGCTTATGGCCTTCCAAGGAAACTTGTAGCTTACAATGTTTTTGCTGTAGATCCATGTGGTGTGGATCAGTGAATCGATGTCTCGTTCACTCCTGGCATACAGCTTGATGTCCTCCATGTAGAGGTGGTGGCTGATTTCTGCTCCATTCCATAGTTTGTATCTGTAGCCAGTCTTGTTAATGATCTGACTGAGAGGGTTCAGGCCTATGCAGAACAGCAGCAAGGACAGAACATCTCCTTGGTAAATCCTCCACTTGGTGGTAACTTGTGCAACGGGCTTGAAGTTTCCCTCTAGTGTTGTTCTCCACATCCCCATTGAATTTCTAGTGAAGGCTCTTAGGGTCCTGTTGATCTCGTACAGTTCTAAGCATCCCAGGACCCATAATTGTGGTATTGATTCATACACATTCTTGCAGTCAATCCAGTTAGTGCACAGTTTGGTCAGTCTGGGCTTACAGTCTCGAGTGACTACTCTATGTACCAGTAGATGGTGTTTTTCATCTCTGATGTTTCTGCCAATTCCATTCTGGGCCCTGCACATGTATTGAGCCATATTCCTGTTCATCTTTGCCACTATGATTCCTGACAGGAGCTTCCATATTGTGCTCAGTCAGGTTATTGGCTGGTCCCTTCTGGGGATCCTTGGGGTTCACGGCTGTCTGGCCTTTGGTTAGCTGGAATGGCTGCTCTTGGAGAGCAGTTAACTTCCTTAGCTAGTAAATGGGAATCACATCAAATTTCCCTCAAACTGTGCTTACATGGATCAGGCTGTCTTCTAATTTTAAACACACATCCATACTGCTTCTCTCTTAAGACAACTTTGCTTTTCACGTCACAAAATCATTGTGTGGCAGTGTACTGCAGAATGCATTCAGAATGATTTTGATTAACTAACCTAATCATGGTGGTAAGAATAAATGGTGACACATCCATCCTTCCACAGTTCACAAGAATCGCTACTCCTCGTACAATATTGGTCATGTTTTGGTGAAATATTCACAACAATCACCTAATGGAGCTCTAATAAATTGTGCAAAAGGTCAAAGTCAGGGTCGCATTTGTCTCTAACATTTATCTTAGTTTGTGCAAGACATCAACATCAGCTAAATAAAAGGCTCTCTTCTGTCAAATTAAAAATGCCTGTATTCTTATGGTTTGTTCATGTTTAACTTAAACAACTCCTTGGAGTTCCTTGATGATTTAGCCCATACAGTATGTATCCCTTTCAAAGAGCATGTCAAACATGGACAGTTTAAATCCAGGAAGCACCCTTTCTCTAAAACAAACAGTAGAAAATGTATCTCTTTCTTTCAGTGCTTTACACACTGCAATAGCCTGTGAATTGTGAAGAATCATAAGCTAGATGAGCTACTGTGTCGCTGATGTTCGGGTTTTCATTTGTATCTTTTTATTGTTTTAACAGCTTATTTCTTTACATTTTTCCTTCTACATTGGTGTCTTTCTGCAGTGTTTCTCTCTAACTGTACACAATCCCGATTTGCTCTGTAGTAAAGTAATGAAAAGAAAAATATAATAGGGAATAAGTAGCAAGTAAATAGACTTTCGGTGATTTATCATCCATATTAATCAACCATAGTGGTTGACTTTCTTGTTTTGAGACTGCTGTGCCATAGCAGATCCTGGTTTTTAAGCAAATTTGGGAACAAACTCTTATTCAAAAAATAAATACCAAAAACTGCAACCAGCAGCTGGTACTGCCATTGGAAGCTTAAACTGCAACAGTAAAAAAAGATGTTACAGTCCGCTAGAGTTAATCCTAGGTGATTTGTTAATGTTGAATTTTAAGACAGTATTGGGTGGCATTCATTTGAACCTGGCAGAATAATAGTGCCAATTTTGTCTGTCAAAGTACTGTGAACTCCATTCAGCATGAAACATGACCGTCTCTGTTCGGTGTTATGAGCATGGGAAAGAGATGCAACCCACATTTTAAATTACAGCACATACCACCTCACGTTGTGAACATTTTTTTTTTTCATTTAGTCTGTACCAGGCAAATAACACTGTAGCAACAGCGAAACATATTACATTTCTTGTAATTTGGTTTGGACAAGAATCAAAAACACATCTCCAGTTGAATATTAAGGCAGTGCTTCCAAAGAAATAATGTAACATTTCATTTTTTATTCATGGATCAGCTCACATTATTCCCATCATCAAGGGACAAAATCTTGTTCATTATCATAGACAAAACTTGACCTTGTGGAACTTTAAAAAAATCTATTAAGTTTTACCGCCAATTATGGCTTGAAATAGTGCCCATGCTTATGAAATAACTCTGCTGTCAGTGTCCACAAAGTCATTCACAGATTTACTGTCAGGTCAGAGGAAGACAAGCGTACGTATTTGTCTTTCTCCATCTCTGGCCTTCACGTCTTCAGCTTGGGGATGGGCCTCTTCATGTTTGCCAGTGCAAATTGAGTTGGCCAAAATTATTAAATTATTACAATCACTTTTAAAATATTACTGCTGTCGTCTTATATTACATATGAATTCAGGACTTGAAGTAAAAGCCTTACCTTTCCAAATTTCAGTAATTTAATCTGGAAGGAAGAGAAGTTGTGCTCTTCACTTTCAGTGTCCTACAAAAATAATCTCACAAGTGTCTGTCAGTAGTGCTTAATTTTAGCACTCCATAATTTGGATGCTTGTACCACTGATGGCCCTTCGCTCAACAGGGGTCATCAATGGGCCGCCTCTTCACCGAGCAGGGCCATACTGTTTAATTGAGGTTACTTTGCATCAGTGAATGACTGTGAGCAGGCACTAGAGGTTGATGGTAGCTGCCAAGCCATGGCGCTTCATAAATGGTTCCCCCAGTGATTTGTTCTGTTTCATTTTTGTGTGCATTGATGCACGCAAATTATTCCTTCTTTGTCATGCTTTTTATGTGTCTGTGGGGAGAAATGAGAGACTGAACCTCCATTTTTTTTTTTTTTTACTGTGAAAATTTTTGCAGCAAATGTTATATGAAGCTTTTATGTTAAACATTATGCCCGAAAGATCATCAACCTGAATGCAGCATTCTGAATGTTATGATTTCCACATGATCGCTCTGCCACCACATTTAACACTAATTGTTTAACCGACTGATTTAAAGTAATTGTGTGAAACGAAATCTTCCCCTCCAGTGAATAATGAGTTGCTTTCTCCTACTACATGCCACCCATAACAGCTGGTATGCCACAGCTAAGCTGTCAGTTTCCCAAAACGTCATGATAATTTTATGAGAGGTTGCTATAGTTGCTGATCTGACATGTTGTCACATACAGTACCAGTCAAAAGTTTGGACACACTCACCCAGACCGGTGCTGTATCCTTTGGTTAAGTTTGAGGGTGAATACACTGCTGTTGCTACATCTGTGTTAAATTGTATTGTTCTGCTAAAAATAACTGTGTACGGTACCTGCCAAACTCTTAAAATGCACCTTTTCAGATGGAACTGAGGTACAACTAAGGCTGTGTCGTGCTTCTTTCAGAGCCTTAACTATGCAGGGGAACTGCTTGATGTCATGTCTCTCTTTTATTCATATATTGGATTTAATGCTTTGTTTGAGAATATACAGAACAACAAAATATTAAATATGAAAATCTGACAAAATGTATTTTACTTATTGTATTATTATTGTAAGTTATTACTTTGCGTAGTTGTGCAAATATGTGTATTTCTGATCAGCTTTAACTAAGCCAAGAATCTTGCTGTCCAGGCATGAAATTCGGGACCCACACCTGTTGGAGGAAAATGTCCTGCAGATCCTAAAGGAGAGAGTGGACTTTGGCAAGTCTAAGCCTTGGCCTTTCAACATGCGTGAATTTTATGACCGGACAGGCCACGACATTAAGGACATGCTGCTTTCCTGCTCATACAAAGGGGAGGAATGTGCTGCTGAAGACTTCAAAGTGGTGAGTTGGGAATGTAAACAGGTACATGTCTTCTAATGAGTCAGCCGAGACCCGCCAATATAGTGGTCATCCGTTCATACTAGCAATACAAGATTCAAAATACAATAGAACCTCTGCTGAGCTCTGGTCACTGAAGTTAGCTGTTGGGAAATGACTTGGGAAGATATAAAAGAGAATAATGAAGACAACTTTTTATCTTCAGTGGAGCTCCATCATTCCAGATCTTTCACCGCCTCCCCTCAGGATCAGAGAGAAAACGTTTGTGTACACTGTACACCAACCAAGGGCTGCAGAGTGTGGTGATATTACTCATACTGCTGCAGGGCCCTACACAATAGCATTATTGTGTAAGTTTAGAGAATATAAAAAGTTGAGCAACACTCTCATAAAGGCTCAAAACCTGATCTTTGCTGAGCCCAGGGCCAGTGCCACAACACATTCTATGCAAGCAAGTATGAAGTTAGAACAAACTGTCACTGTGAAATATCTTCTGTTTGTATCTTATCTGCTAAATGTTTTCAGATATCCAGTTATTACCTGAAACCTATGTGACCTTAATATTTGCCACAAAGTATCCCTACGACTCATCACATACAGCTGCTATACAAGCCACTTTGGTGTTTACATTGTATTGATTGTGTAACCGCAGTTGGCAGCAGTTAATGTACTCTTTTAAAATGTAGTTTCATGTTAAACTGTGTCTCAAAAGTTTTTGCCTGATACTGTCTGGTTAGTCCAGCTGGAAAGTGGGTACTAAGTGCACTGGCCCTAAACAATGCAGTGTGTGCCACAATATAGTCCTATGCAGCAGAGCCTGAGAGTCAATTCATAATTCTTTGGATGTTTCTAGTTCTTAGTGACAACTTTGCATTGCACATAGCCAATTTTTTTCTAGTTATCACTTTGAAATAACCAGTAAATAATCAGTTATCTGTATATTTATATACAAATATGAATGTGCAGACGTATTATGTTCGTTTTCTGACCTTGTAGTCCCAGGTTTACTGACAGTGCATTTGAGCAGATAATTACACACTGATAAACAGTTGTATACCGGCAACAGAGGAACTGGAGCATAATCTTTAAATCGTCAACTATTTTCTGACAACAATTGAACTTTTCATCTATTTGAATGTATCTCCATTTGCAAACAGTGACCTGCAGACTGAACAAGTCTCAGATATCTGCTGGCTATACGAGAAGGCTAGAAAAATTGGTTGTTGCCTTCAGAGGCCAAGTCATCAGATTAGCTGTGGGGTGCCAGGTATGTTATTTGAGTAACTCTGGCAGTGATTACTGTAAATGAAAGAAGCTGATTTTAAAAGATACCACGAAAATCAGGGCCTCAGCTATTAAAGAATAAGAATTAGAGAATAAGACCAGAGAATTGTAAGTAGAGCTTCAACAAGAAAATGTGTTGGATTGACAGTTGCCAAGAAAACACACACACACACTCAGACACACAAAAAAAATCCAATAAGACACATACAAGTGTGACAATAAAATGTTGCACATTACAAACAGTGGCAGCCTGCTGTGGGAGTGGGAGCTGGTCTTAAAAGAACAGCAATTCAACAGATGCTCGTGCAGGTGGCAAGCGAGAATCAGTGTATTAATAAATTGATATCTCTTGAGGATCCTGTCATGAATGCGATCTAATACGTCCTCACAATGTGTCGGAAAGGAGCCGTGAACAAGCTTAGTAAATTCAGCCCTCAGTCCTACTCTTGCATTCTGCGTCCTTCAGTGATCCCCCACCACCACCACCCTCCCCATGTCCTATAAAATCATGTAGTTCAGAGGTGGGCTGCATGGCTCGCATGGTGTTGCTGGTCTAATGTGCTGATGTTTTCACATTTACTGTAGTTAGTTGTGCTTATAGCAGATGGTACTTCACAGCGCTCGACTGTATTTGTACGGTCGTAGACCTGGATAGAACAGCTCAGCAGAGAGCACTAATGGTGTGGAAAAAAACCTTCAGTGTGATAGAAAAAAGGGGGGGAAAGGTAAGGTAACCACTCTCACCAGCCTCTGCCTCCAAACCCCAGGGCATGGAAGCAGTAAAACTGTGATTAACGCTGTCGGCAGCTTCTTGTTGTTTTCTCGCTAGCACCGGCAGCGTGGCTCACTAGGCACTCCCTGGGTGTTGAAGATAGCCAGAAACAAAAGATCACTGCTACATGTGGCACCAGGGAGCCCAGGTTTCTCACATTATCAGTCCTCTGATAAAGATGAGAGATTAAATAATGGTAGCATGTAATGCAGCTCTTTTCCGGTGAGATTGTGAGAACCCAGAGTGTAATACAGTCAAATTTTCTCAGAGGTCCACAAACGTGGACATGTAAGAGTTTGTATTGTGTATTAATTGGATTTAATGTTGTTATTCAGTTGAGGTTCAGGTGTTGAGTGCACCATTATCCTGTCAGAAGAATCGTGTCCTTGTGAAAAGTCAACCATCCTGTGAGATCCAGTGTCATAAAACCAAATTTTAAACATTGCTGCCGGATATATTAAAAATTAGTGACTCATTATCTCATACCGTGTTTCCCCTGCTGCAACTTTGTCCTTCAGAAAAACATCTGCTAACTAGGAATGCAGATGGTTGAGCTCGGATGATATTAAAGAACACCAGGAAATAAAACTTTCACATGAAAATGAATATCAATTGATGGCCTACGGCCTCTGAACCATAGCTGCATGAGATAATAAGGAACCATAAAAAGTGAACAAAATACCATGGCCAGAATTTGATAGTTTATGGGTTTGTTTGTAATTGATGGTGCGATAAATGGAATTCTGAACTATGGAATGTCTCCCTAGAGAGACGGTATCTACTGTACACCACCTCACTGGCTTTGCATTTCACTTATAGCCAACACTATTCATAATATACTGAATGCCTATAATGCACTACAATAGGCCTATTAATACTGGCTGAGCACTGTGGATTGCACCTGCCATCTTACCTTTATTTTCACTTTGACTCCTGAAGCCTTTTAATAAAGCAGAGAGTCGAGAGTTTCAAAGGAAACTCAGATTACTTCATTCTCTGTTAAGGACTGCATTACTCCATTATATCTTAACATAGCAAACATGTGTTTGTTGCTATATTAATGTTCTGAGTTTTACTTACAAAAATTTTTAGAAGACACATAAATTGACACATAGAGGCATTATAAATGCATGCCATCTTAAGAGGAAACCTACTGAGTATATAGCCTGTCTTACTGCATCCCAGTGGAATTCCCTGCAGATAATATGTTGATCGGCAATGTCACAACCTCTAAGTTATTCCATTTTGAACACTTTGAGACACCCACATCCAACTTCAATCACCAGGGAGAACTTTAACAGACTCATAACTTTGCACTCAAAAACTCAAAAGCGAAGCTCAGGGGGTTGACAGAGAGTGTAAGAGAGAGACAGACAGTACATGAGAAAAAAATAGGAACAAGAAAGAAACAGCGGGAAAAGGCCAGATAAACAGAAAGTGAGGCCCCGATAACAACAAAGTCCTCAGGATGAAACTGAACATAATGGTCAAGAGCTGCAGAGAGGCACAAAGACAGAAAACAACGGCTGCCACAGTAGGAGCAGCAATAGAAGCACTATCAGTAGACACAGGTTTGTGCTCATTTTAACCTTTTGGAGACTGCAGAGCTCCATTGTATCTGCCTTTTACAGCTTCCCATTTGTTTTCCCAAACGCAATGAAATATGGCACTTCAGTGGGTCTTTCCTTTCCACTCCTGTGTTTAATGTCAAACAATCTCAGCTTTTATTTAAATGGACAAGAGAACAGAAAAAAAAATTGAAATACAGTAAGTCATAGAAGGGTCTTTTGTAAGGTTTTTGGCTGTGTAGAACAAAAGAATTATAAACTATTTGTTTATCGCAAAGCATAAGAGTGCTTTCTGTATCCTGTTACCATACAGTGCTGTGCAAAAGGATTGAGCCCACCGTCATTGCTTTATAGTTTGCTTCTGAGGTGCCAGACTTTGTTTTTTAAACTGGTCTTGATTAATAGCTCTCCAGGGATTCTGAAGGCACTTCAACATTTTTCTTTAGACATTGGCTGCTTTTTCACTCATTTTTCCAGTCCAGTATTTCAGTATTTGACCATTTTTTAGAAGATTCATTCAAGCACATAAACGTTACTTCATTTAAGGAATGAACCAGCATAACAGAGAACTTAGCAAAGAACCAATTTTAAATTGAATCTTTAGGCAATCTGTCAGTTGAATCTATGACCAAATGCCAAAAGCTGACAGACATAAATTAGCAGTTTTGCACACTTTAAAAGATTTGAGGAAACTGGACGAGTAGAGGACAAAAGCAGACATGGCAGGCCGTAAAATAATAATAAAAAAAAAACTATATCCAGCAGATGAAGAGTATCTGAAAGTCATGTCCTAAAAAAATATGAAAAAAAGAGACAACAAAGGCCTGCCACAAGTCCTGAGAAATTCATCTGGCTCTGCAGTTGAGCCATCTGCTGTCTGCAGAAGCCTCATCAGAAATGATCTCAGTGGAAGGGCGGCTGTCAAGAAGCTCTTCTTCAGGAAGGGAAACAGGGAGGAAAGGCTGCAGTATAGCAAATGGCACAGCAACTGGACATGTCGTTTGGAGTGGTTAATCCAACATTTGGTCTACAGCTATCTTGTTAAACACAAGGGAAGCTCTGTCGTGGTGTGGGGCTGCATTGCAGTCAGTATTGTTGGGGATCTATGGAATTTTGAATGCAGAAAGGTTTTTCGATTTCGATGCACCATCAGAAACCATCGGATTGGCAACAGCTTCACAACAGCCACTGCCCACTCAATAGGGTGGATACTGCTCCCTTAAGGCGTTGCCAGAGCAGATTGATTTGCATATTTGATTTGGCACACATTTTTACGCCTGACACCCTTCATGACAAAACCTTAATATTTTTTTCTGGGTGCTTTCACATAAGGAAAATGTGTTAACCACTACACTAGGGGTATTCACCTGCAGACCTCGAGGGCCGGTGCAGGTTTTAGAAGTGTCTCTGCTTCACCACACCTGAGTCAAATATAGAAGTCATTAGCAGGACTCTGGAGAACTTGACTGCATACTGAGGTGGTAATAAAGTGGATTACACCTCAGCGTTCAACACCATCATCCCGGACATTCTCATCACCAAACTGCACACCCTAGGCCTCCCCCCTCTCACATGTTCCTGGATAAAGGACTTCTTAACCAACCGGCCCCA
>VUQK01011868.1:0-21592 GCA_015106715.1 Bujurquina vittata
TTGAAGAGTTTCAGTCAGGTTTCAGAATTGATCACAGCATTATTGAAGGTTACAAATGATCTTCTTCGAGCCTCTGACAGTGGACTCATCTCTGTGCTTGTCCTGTTGGACCTCAGTGCAGCTTTGACACTGTTGACCAGAACATTTGATTACAGAGATTAGAGCATGCTGTAGGTATTAAAGGTACTGCACTGCAGTGGTTTGAATCTTACTTATCTAATAAACTGGAAGTTGTCAGATAAAGTCAGATCAAACTGAAGTTCTTGTGCTCGGCCCCACAAATCTTAGAAACATGGTGTCCAACCAGATCCTTCCTCTGGATGGCATTACCCTGGCCTCCAGTAGTGAGAAATCATGGACTCATTTTGACCACGATATGTAGGACTGCTTTCTTCATTTGTGCAACTTGGATCAGGTGACCCTGGGATAGGCCTAGGCTGCTGAGGGGTTCCCATAATGCACTGTTTTTTTTTTCATTCACCTCTTTTTACTCAGTTTATACCCCACTCTGCATTTAATCAGTAGTGCCTTGAGGCGACTGTTTGCTGTGATTTGGTGCTTTATAAATGTAATTGAACTGAAACGAATACATTTCTTTACTGCTTCTCCAGACCCTTTCACATCTGTCACATGTGTTCAGGGTGAACCCGCTCTCATCTGTGAAAAGCACAGGGAACCAGTGGTGGACCTGCCAATTCTGGTATTTTATGACAATCAGGCTCCACGTTTGTGGCCACTAAAGGGCACTGGGCCTCAGGCCCCCCTCATGAAATCTGCATCTGATTGTTCAGAAACATTCACACCAGCGGCTGCTGGAGGTCCTTTTGCACTCATCGTGTTCTCCTTGCACAAAGGAGCAGTTCCCAGTCCCGGTGATGGGTTAATTAAGCAGATCAATATCCCAGAGGTTGAACTGACTCGATGCTTTACTCTGATTAAAAAGTGTTCCTTTAATTATTTTGAGCAGTGTTTAAAGAAGTGAGGGGTGGTTTGAGACTTTTACGCAGTGCTTGCAAATGGAAACGTCTAGGAACACGTAACTTTTCACAAGTTAAATATATCTGAAGGATAATATGTTTTTGTATGGTTAAAGGAACATCTAATTATATCCTATATTAGAATGTAATCAGTATGTGGTCACATGAAAAAGCTTTTTAGATGCCTTTAATATTTTAAGTACATATAAGGCTCTGTTCAGCTAATGTGTTCAAAGCCAAAGTGAGGCAATGCTTTGCTTTGAGAATCCGTAACGGAGCTTTTCCTGGAACTCCCAGCTTATTTGTTTAATGTTTCCTCGGAGCGGGGAAGGAACACACAAATAAGCTTGAGATGGTTTTGGTTTTGCAAGGAGCTACTGAACACTGGGCCTGCTTCCCTGTGGCGACACAGCAAATCAGCTAGCGTCATGTGGCCCCAGGAAGTCGGTGGCATTAAAAGGTTTCTCTGTGCATGTCTCTCCTGCCAAAAAGTGCTCCTACTTTCTTTTCATGGGACAGTATTTTGCTGGTTGAACAAGAGGGGCTATTTCTTCTGCTGTGCTGCATGTGGTCGGTTCATTCCCACAAATGGGTCTCTTTAAGCCCACATCACTAATGTCAGGTGATTTTCAGCCATGTGATAGTGAGGGTGTCAGGGTGGGCTCAGCCTCTGAACATATTATAGTTCACAATTATTTCAAGGTTAAATGCTTTTTGCTCAGGGTTGCAAGCTTATAAAGTATTTATTATTTTTGTTTAAAAAAAAAAAGCTCAAAATGCGATCTGAATGTTCACACTTTTCTAACACACACTGCCCTTTCTTCATCTGGCCCCCCACCCTCAAGACAGCTTTCACTGTCTTCTCTCTGCAGTCCCAGCCTCCTCCATCACAGCTTGTGGCTCAGCATCTGCCACATACACAGTACTGCAAGAATGAAGTATAAAGGACTGGTATCGGTCTCTTAAGCTGCTCACAGCCTCATGTGAGAATGTGCGTGTGCGGCCTGACAGCATTCCATTAAAACTAGCAACTGGTAAAGAAACACAATCGGTGCCTTGGAAGTAACAACCTACAACCTTTTTCTTCTCTTAAAACGTAGAAGCATGGGCAGTGTGGCACTTTAAAATGCTGAGCCTGAAGCGCCGAGGGTTCCTCAAACTGCCTTGCTCAGCTGACAGCCCATTGGTTGTGAACCACTAGTCCAACATACAGTAAAGTTTAAGCTTTTAGCTGCTGCTGCCATCAATACAATGTAACTTTGAGTGTGTCGTAGCTCACCTGGTGTCACCTGGAGAGCGACCTGCTGTCTGATGTGTGTCGTGGAATGAACAAGTTCATTCTGATAGAGACAGTCTATCTGACTGCCTCACGCTCTTTGGCAATGCTGTTAGCTAGGCTGTGCTAACCTGTTAGTTGTCTTCTTCTCACCTTTGTTTTGAGAGAAATTTCCCAACAGCTGACTTTTTTTCTTTCTTGATACCCAGAATCCGTCTTGGGGAAAGTCGTGGCTGCCATTGCACCTCAGCAGCCACCTCAATAGAATGAATTAGCTGTTCTGGGTGGGCTTAATCAAACCATTTGGCAGTAATTATGACACTCATTACTTGGGAAGTTTTTTTATAAAATGCTAACAAAATTAAACATTTCATACTGGGCTTGCAAGGGCCCCTTCTGTTACCGGACCCTGGGTAATCTGTCTCACTTTCCCCCCACTATGATGCCCCTACATACATACAAGTCCTCGGATGAAAATGTTTCATAAGAAACCATATATAAGGGTTTTTTAGGATCATTTTGGGGCATTTTTGCCTTTATTGGATAGTGAAGCAGTGAAGATTAGAGAGGAAAATGGAGAGAGAGAGCAGAGGAGGGCACAAGAGGTTGGCCTCTTACCTGGACTGCTCTTTCGGCCATATGGCACATGGCTGCCTGCTTGTCCAGTGGGCTAAACTGGCACCCATGTGCCATGTTTAACACAGAGGTTGGACTCAATAGACAGACTCAGCACACTAACAGCAGTTATAAGGTTTAGTGAACGCTGAGTCAATGGATCTGTGGAACCAGTGGACAGCATAAAAGTGGTATCTGTGAAAGAGGAGAGGCAAGATGAATCCAGGCCAAGGTCAGAACATACATGTTGGCGATTAAGTGAAAGGAGTTGCTTTACTTGGGGAGGCCCAAGTTTGAATCACAGGGCAGAGTCTCTAGTTGGTGAGCAGAATTCCTGTGGAGCAAAGTGCATGGCACCGGACAGTGGGCAGGTAGATGAGGAAGGCTGGCAAGTTCTCTAGAAAAACAGGTGAGTTGGAACAACTGATGATCACGGTTTCAGGGAACAAGGGGCACTGGAGGAGGTGGTGGAGATGGTGGAGTTCAGCCATTTGCCCAGCCACTGAGTACTCTGGATAACAAGTGGATGCAGCATAGGTGTGAAGGCCACCAACAGCGGCCATGCCCGAGGGCCGACTGAGGCCCCGTTTCCAGTGGAAACTGTTATTTTGATGCCTTTCGGCCTCCCGTTTCTATGAGAACGGCGTGAGAACGATATGTTTTTGGAAATGGCCTTCAGAGTGATGCATTCCTGCGTCACCATGTAAACGCACCAATATGATGCTTTATGCACATACGCACTATGGTTGCAACCAGACACAGCCCCAATCCCCCAGTCAGTCTCCCGCTCCCATCTCCCCTCACTCATGAACAAGACCCTGAGATACTTAAACTTCTCCTCTTGTGCAGCTACTCATCTCTTACCCAGAGTGGGCAGTCCCCCCTTTGCCAGCTGAGGAGCATGGCCATGACTGGTATGCTAATTCTCATACCAGCCATTTTAACAGGACCACATCATCCACACAAAGCACTCATGGGATTCTGAGGCCACCAAGCCTTCTGCCACTTGGCTAGGCCATCAAAATGGTAAACAATCGGTCACGAAGGACAGCCCTGGCGAGGTCCAGCACCCACAGGAAGGGAGTTTGCAATGCAATGCAAACCAAGATCTTGCTGTGGTTCTACAGCGATTGAATGACACCCCACAGCACTCCCTACAGGATACCCCGAGGAAGGAATTCTCCAAAGTGCACAAAGCACATGTAGACTGGAAAAAGGTATGTAGTGGTAAAGAAGCTCAGGTGGATCAAGACTGTGCAAAGATTTAAAAACGTAAGAATTTAAAAATGAACCCTAAAATATACAAGCAAGCAGTGAAGTGAGACAGGTTAATGGTAGCACCTGTATAACGGCGGCATGACAGCAGACATCGGTCTCCCTCGGATGGGTGTTCTGGAACGTACTTTTTGTTGGAAACTTGAGTCCAATGATAATAAAGTTGAATCTAATCAGCTCTCTCTAAGTATTCCATAGCTACCTTACTGGTTTCTGTAAATGATGCCGGCGCATTGGCATGCTCAAAAAATTTGAGGTATTCTGTATAAGGCTGCGCCTAATAATTATTTAAATGAGTAATTAACTGTCTAAATATTTTCTGGATTATTAATGCATGAAATGTTTCCCAGTCATTTGTCAAATGACTCCCCAGTTGATTAATGAGCCAATAAAGCTGATAAGAGAATAGAGACGACGTCGTGGACCTGATTGTGCTGGCGCCTCTTGGCCAGGTCATGTTTTTAGATCAGAACTGCTTCTCAAATGTTTTACCTGGTAAAATAAAGTTTGAAGAAAAAATAAACAGTACACTAACAATCGCTTGTGACCTATATTACTTACTAATATAAAGTAGGAAAAAGTATATAATGAAACAAAGTACTAGTTCCTCTCTCGTGCCACACTTAGTCTGGTGGTTTTGGCTCATGGTAGCTAACATTAGCAATTGTTAGTAGGTTGTATTCCTTTAAAATAGACATTACTGATTAAATGTACTTCGTTTGTGACAGTTTTGCGTGGCCGTTGCACACTGTTTTTGATATTCACCATTATCTGGTGACTACAGCTGCTGCATATCACTTACAGTGGGAACACTGTGCCAAGAATAAAGGCCACAGAGCACGCTCGAGCCGGTCTGCTCTTGGACGCTGAGCAGGGTCAGGCCTGGTTAGTACTTTGATGGGAGACCACCTGGGAATACTAGGCGCTGTAAACTTTGGTGGCTGTAGCTCACGAGGTAGAGCAGGTCATCTACTAAACAGAAGGTTGATGGTTTGATCCCTGGCTGCTCCAGGATGCCTGCCAAAGTATCTGTGGGCACGATACTGAGCCCCAAGCTGGCCTCCAACGTGTTCAGTGGAGTGTGATTGTGTGTGTGGAAGGGTAAATGAAGACCTGTTGTATAAAGCGATTTGAGTACAAACATGCCATATAAAACCAGTCCATTTACTAAGGATGAGGTCAGTTCTGTGGTTGCTCCTCAAACCTGCCGTCTGTTTATGGCCAAGTCTATGAAAGCGTCTGCCCCCATATCAGTGCTGAGAGAAAATAAAATCCTAAAATATGAGCCAAGTGCAGCTGTTTCCTCTGGAAGTCCCTCCTGAGTGGTTAGCAAACTGATAGAAAATGAGTTGGCTTCTTTGCTGTGCTGATAAAAATCCTTAGCTTTTGTAAAAGTCCTTATTAAAAGGTAAAAGCTTTCAAATTGAAGAAAATTCATTAAAACCAGCGCAAATTTTACTGATGAATCAATTCGAAACATCTTTCCACATTTTAGAACTTGTGTTGTAACCAAAACTTGCTGTTAAACCTTTGGGCATTATGCTCAAAATAAGCCACTGGTGGCTAGACCGAGCAAAGCTGCAGCAATAGACGCCCACTGAATATGAGCTGTAAAAAAGAAATGCTGAATAAGTTAGTGCTAACAGCAGTACTAGTGGCAAAGTCTCTGAGGTAGGCTCCAAGCTTTGCTCATGTTTAACCACCCTCTGCAGCTACAGGCTTTTGGCTTACGGAGTAGCCTCAATGAAGCAAATAAGACTGTCAGAGTAGGTGAATGACAGTAAACAGGAACATGTTCTTTGTTGTGAACTTCTAAGGTTGGAAAGTTTAAAAAAAAAAAAAAAGTATAGTGAGTTCAGTGATTTTAGCATCTGTTACAATCTTTTTCAGACTAGTGGGAAAGTACTGCAGGACGGTGCCACCCCATCTGCTGAGGCTGAAGCCCAAACTGCTTCTGAGAACCAGCCCACCTCTGGAACTGAGAGAACCACCATCCAGAGCGAGGCAGGCTTGCAGGCAGCAGAACAAGCTACGGAAGAAGACAGGCTGCTGACCCAGCGCTCTGCAGCTGAAGACGAGCCAGCTTTGATGCCTGCTGCCGGGGAGGGAATCCACAGCAGGCCTGACACTGGTGAGGGTAGACCAACAAGTGATGTGTAGGCAAAGGCAGCATCACCCTCCTCCAAGCAGAGACAGAGACATGCAGCAATCCCAGTGAAGTCCTTTAATTTTCAGTGCATCAGAAAACAAAATGAGGAAAATAAACACGGTTTAACAGCAGTAGTGTTGACCAGATGTCCTGAAGCCATTTGCAGCACGTGAATTGCGATAAATCAAACGATGGTAATCCAGGGAACTAAATAAAATGTTACTGATCCCACTCAAACTGCAAACTTCATCTTCCCTTCACTTCCCCCGCGCCTTTCACCTCTGCTGTGACAAACATTTTGTCAAGTTGACGCTGCAATCAAGAATGCTTATTGTTCTGTCAGCTGACCCAGAAGAATAAAAGACATTGTTCTCTCAAACAGGCAGATGGTAACATAGTAACGTATTCGGTGTACTATCAGATCACATTATGGGATATGGAAATGCAGCAAATGTGCATGTGCTCTCTTTTTGGCACATTTGTAAAGCCTTGCACACACATGGTTTTCCTTATGAAGCCAATCAGTGGAAAACTGCGGTCCAATTTCATATCCCACCTCTGATGGATTTACTTTGTTAATCTAACTTTACTTCATGTGCTCTCAGAAAAGGCAGTGCATGAAATGGGCCAAACAGGTACATCATAACTCAATCAAGAAACAGGTCACTAGAGCCAGGAAGAAATAAAATAAAACTGGCAATGCAAAGAGGGCATCCTCAGAGCCAACAGCACGTGGAGAACATGCAAACTCCATATAAAGACTAAATGGCACACGTGAACTCACAATTTTCTTGCTGAGGCAACAGGATGAAGCCACTGACACAAAAACTGGCGTTACCTCAGTAACTCTTTGTAGTACACCCATCTGGAATCAACCAGAACCCAAACTTCTTAATGGAAACAGGAAGTGAGACTTTTAACAAAGCAAAATCTTTAAGAAATAAAGTTTAAATAGATAAAAAAAAACCCCAAGCACAGATTTTTAAAACAAGCAAAGCAAATCAACAGGTCAGACGTATGTGACCGTCTTTGTGTCGTCACACAGAGGTGAGAAGGCCACCTCGGTGTGTAATGTGTGTAACAGATGTATACGGTTTGAATTCTGGTCCAAGCTCTCCTGTAAATGAATCACTGACCACAGGATTCATCACGAGCATGTGGATTTTAGTGAGCTGTTTCTCTCGTCTACATTTTAGACCAATGAACATAAATGAATGAGGAGTGAGTGCAGGTTGATACATAGTGCAATTATCATAAATGCAGTTGGTTGGCTGCTTATGGCTCGTTCATTCTGTGAAGAGAGCGTGTAGAAGCACAGTTTGGTCTACTTGCTTTAAAGTGACAGCTTGTTCAAAGCACTTTGATGTTTGATTAAAGACACACTTTAACAAGGCACGCAGGTTCCAAGTTCAGCTTGGCAGAACAAAAGAGTTATTCATTTGCCTGGAAGAATTAAGCGCCATGCCTATCAAGGAGGTGTACTCGGCTTTGTGGTTATCCTGATTTTCCTAATGATCACCCAGTCCTTCTGAGCAGCTGCGACTTGTATCTTCAGACATGAAGAGGCTGAGCTGTACTTTTTATCCACGTCCTGCATTTCAAATTTCCCGTTCTCAAAGGCTCCCAGTGACTCGAACTCTTTACAACTCTTCCCTATTTCTGTAGCCACCACATTGTGACCTATTGCCACCTCACCTGACTCCAAGATGTCTTTGCCCCCTGACCCTGTTTCTATAAATATCCCCGTCACCACTGTAGGCTTAGTGAACACCACAATCAGCCAATTTCCTTTCTCTGGGGAGCGGCCCCAGAAGAATCCCTCACCAGCATCCCAGGCCAGTCTGGGGAAGTGCACCTTATAAGTGGACATGTCAGAGTAAACTTCAGCTGATGGATTTGTGTAGACATCCTCCTCAAAGTCCTTGTCTTTTAGTTTGTTGTATGTGCCTTTGAAGGAAGAGAAAGTCCCCATGTGCTGGAAAAGTGAGGGTTTGATGAGGATGTCCTCTTTCTGAGTCATCACCATTCGGAAGTGAGTCATCAACCAGTCGCAGGGCATTTCCTGGTAGAAGAGGAAAAGGAAGCGGGCCAGAAGAGGAAGGTGGGCTGATTTGTAGAGTTTCCCAATATAGCCGAGGCCAGAGAATTCCAGCGTTGCCCAAGTGCTCTTCTTTGCTTCTTGCTCCTCAACGCGCCTCTTAATGGTTGAGAGGAAGCTTTTTGCCGAGAAGACGTCGTCCTCTAGCTGTAGGTAATACTGTCCGAGACCTACACAGTAGTGGATCAGGAAAGAATAATCCAGGTTCTGCTTGGAGCGGAACGTTACCCTTTCAGGAGCGTTGTTGAAATTCCTCTTTAAACCTACAGAGAACCAGAGAGACATCATGACGACAAAATACTCAAAGTGGATGTGAACAAATTAGGGACGATCACATGTTAGCGGCACCTGTAATGGGAGGGTACCAATCCTGGGGAACATGGATGACCACGAGGTGGCCTTGCTCCAGCTCAGAGGGGAAAGTTGATTTGAGCTCCTTGACAGTAGTAATTCTCCACCTGACATCAAAATCTGCCAGCAGCACTACCACCACCATGGAGGCACGCTCATCAGGAGACGACTGGGAGAAGAGGGACTGCAATGTGGGAACCAGATAGCTGCCCTTGGTCCTCTTTACTGAGGATAATCCCACAGATAAATACCCTGAAACAGAAAAAAAAGGGAATAAAGTGTGAAGTTTTATGTAACCAAACCAAACTGCAAAACAATTAAGCATTCTATCAGATTATTTATTTTATTTCCCCCGTTTTTGCCACAGCAGCTTTTTTTATATATTAGTGTAGATAGACAGGAAATGGGGGAAGACACGTGTGCCGGGACTCGCCCATGTGCATGTGCATGTGGTTGCCTGCTTTACCACGGAGCCACCTGGCTGCCCCGCATCAGATTATTTTAAAAGGAAAACAAAAAACAAATTCTCTGAACCACATTTATTGGTGCAGATTACACAGGTGCCGTGTTACGGTTCGTCAACTCGGGCTTGTGAGGCCGGCCAGAATGCAAGTCTATTCTGAATGCAGGCATAAGAAACTTTGGATGCAGGTGTTTAGGGAAGCTAACATAAATTCATTACAAGTGAAAAGTAATTCCTTTGTTCTGTTGAGTCACTTGAATATGTGATATATTAAAATAGTGTGAAAAATTCGCCTGGATTACTTCTTTGAAAAATACTATCACATGCTCCTCTGTGACAAAGGACTAAAAATGTTTTTTTGATGAATATAAGTTAGTTTAAGTGTGGTGATATGTAGCAACCTGTTCAGGCTGTGGGCGAATAAAAGTAAAAAGGATAAGAATGAAGTTTATAAATTAAATGAAATAATTACATGAAATAAATGCACCAGAATAACTCAGAAACTCTCATTACAACCGCACATGAACTGCATATGAATATGTAAATGACAGTGGAAAAAATGATACTCCACAGTTTCCATAATTTGTGAAATGATGTCAGAAGGTGCTGCCATTATTACGACTATAGATGACTTTTTGATTTCAACTATTTATTGTTTCCTTGCTGAGAGAAAACAGCAGCCGTCGGATCACAATAAGTGGCACTCACTCTGTTCAGTAGGTAGCACTCCGGCAAGCAGCTGATAGGACACATTGAGAGTCAGATAATCTCCCTGCTCAACCCACGACTCCATACTAACCAGTCTGTTTGCTTGCCATGTTAACTCACGAGGAACTCGTTCAGGTGCTCTTGCAAAGACCTGCAAAACAAGAATTTAAATCTTATTAGAATATACATGTGCATGAGTGAGACACTGTGCAAACTTTGTTACTTTGAAACACAATAAGGGAGCAAGTGCAGTTATAGGGATGCTGTCTTATTCAAGTCACACCTGCAAGTGTGAATTATTATATAGTTTATAATTAGTGTGTTCTTACAGTCAGGAGAAAGTCTGAATGATTAATGAAGTATAATCCTCCGATGAGAAGCAGCACTGCCACAACAACATTCTTCTTCTTCGAATGAAGCCTCATTTCCTGCCACAAACACATGTGTGATATTCCAGCCATTCATACTGCGGTGTAAGTCAGTACAACTGTAAATAATTCAGCCAATAGTTAATGATTCAGAAGGCTTTGACACAGTTTGTTCTACCTGGACTCTTGTATATACACTTCGGATGTATCAGATTCTATAGACAAGTCTACTAAACACTGTAGCTCTGCTCGAACACACACAGACACACACAATCTTTCTGCCCAGCGCTTTATCTGAAATGTGGAAACAAAACTTTTGTATAATGTAGGGAGGCTGTTTAACATACAGAACTGGTTTGTTTCCACAGGGAGTGGCTTGTTGCACAGTGGTGACTGACACCAAAAGCTTTCTAATATTATGGGCTGCTTAAGATTTTTTCCAAAACAAACTGGTCTTAGTGAGCAGAGCCACTCCTGATGCCTATGTGTGCAAACATGCTCTGTATTAAAAGTGATTGAATCTGTTGCAACATTTACAGAAGGTGACCTAGGTGAGCATTCAGACAGGAAACAGAGGCACTGAGAAGTCATCAGATTAACACGACTGTATGTCTGAAAGGGGCTGTGATGTGTAAGAGAGGGATGAACAACTTTCTCCCAAGAGATAAGCCCTGATTTGGCATTTTGATGACGGTGAAGGAAAGCGATGTTAAAAACTACATGAAGTCCCATTCGGGTTGAGATCTGGTGACTGAAGGCCAAAGTTCCTGACTTTCATCATCAAACCACTCTGAGCCTTCTTAACCTGCACTGTTATTCTGGAAGAGATCCCCCCAATCAGGAAAGACAGGTTTCGCCACAGGATAAAAAAAATTAACTCACACTTCCAACAGCCGTACAGCCTCCCTCAGAGAGAGTTTCTGTTATTGTGAACGTCTTTCTTCTGCTTGGTGAGCCTGCTTCCGATTTGCTTTGAAACCGAGGAAAGAGTCCGGCTGCTCCTGCGCGCACTGACCGCCACATGTTCCAGGGCACTGGCTACTTTCATGTCACACTGCGCCTTGCAGCCAGGCTTTACTGAGATCCTTTAAATGCTATTGTCCTGTCAACAACTGCAGGGTCACTCCATAACACACTCTAATTATAGCCAAGGCCCCGTCATCTATAATTAGTACCCCGTCTCATCTTCGACTATTACACTACAGAAATCAAATCAACGTGTTCCGCATAGTACGAAGAGAATATGAAATATATTGAATAGGCGCAAAACATAACTGATAATACAGGTGTGTCCGTGTATTTTGACCTAAATACCCTTAATTATTTAACGGTATCATAAGAAAAAAAATAGCTAGTCGTATGGAAGTCTTCACAGGGAGAGCCTACAGATAACTAGCTACCGTGGAAGACATTTAAAGTTCAGAAATATGTATTCTTTTAAAAATAAAAATAGCTTTTTTCCAATTATAGTACTCGCGCAGCAGATTTCCAACTGTTTCCGGCCCGAGAAAGCTGACTGGCTCGTAACAGCTTACGGTAAAGGCGACGGACCTGAATAAAAAGTTAGCTAAAGGCACAGCACACGCGCTAAACAAGTCCTCCATCCCTTTTCTTCAGCTAACAAAAACACGAAGCAGCTGCTGAGAGTGCGAACAGAAACCATATCGCTAATAAACTTGTACCAGCATCTCCACTGACCTCTCTCCGCGGTGATCAGCGAGTTAAGCGGGGATTACGCTGTCCTCGTCCGCGAGTCCCCGTGGGTACCAGTGACAGAACATCCGTCATCAGAGGGTCTGGACGGCTGTTTGTTGTTGTTGTTTGTGAGTCCGCGCGCAGCTTGGGTTGACTTTACTGTTGCTGGAGCCGCGACAGACAAGTCCTCAGACCTGTTCTACTTGTTTGAAGTGCGCCGCCCGTGGCGCGTGCATAGTGAGTGGGTCGTGATAAAAAAGTCTCCGGACGAGCCTGCGCAGTCACAGAAAGCAGGCGGGCACGCGGTGCTCGTGGCCAAATTTGCGTCACTCCGACCCGAGCGGACCCGAGCGGACTCGCGGACGCTCCGAGTATAATCACATAACTTCTACTACGAAGTGTAACAGGAGCGACTGCAGGCTCTCCAGCTGGCCGTGCGGCAGCGTATGACGCGCGGAAAGGTGCTCCAGCTGGAAGGAACCAGTATAGTGTCACCAAATTTCCCCTTACAAGCCACAACTGCTGAGGGACAGTTGATCGGTAAATCTGGATGAATATCTGATGGTGTGCTTATGATCTTCCTCTTCCTCATTTCCTCTGAACAGAACAGGTTAAAATTTGAATACTGGAAGAATAACCTACCTCCCTTTCATCCATAAAGGCCCTTACGAAAATGAACCATGGTTTACCATGGTTAAAGAACCGTAAACCATGGTAAAGGTGGTTTACCATGGTTTATAGAACCACCTCTAAATATGTGACTATTAGAACTGGAACTGGAAGGCTGCAGCCTCATCAACAACATTTTTTGTTATTTTGAGTTCAGCCTTTATTTGAACCATACATAAAGACATCAAAAACTTGTATGAAACACTGTACCAAGCTAGCAATGACAAGAGTAGGCATATTAAGGAAAATGGGGCAAATAAGAGGACTGAAAGCAAATATGCAATTATTCTGCCAATTGGTGAGAACATTGTTAGAAGAGAAAATATCATTAGGTACTTTAGGACTGCATGAGAAGCGGACTATAAGAATAGCCATTCAAAATATTGCAGACTGTGGATCATCAGGAGCTAGTCACTGTGATATATTTTGGTGATGTTCCTACTGGACATTTACTGGAGAGACAGAATACTGTATTCAAGATGTGTATACGTCTTGATTTGAGCACATGTACTTAGGCCATGTTCATGGTCTGAAACTGAAGCTGCTGCAGGCTCTTCTGGGTGCCAGTAACCAGAAAATGGCTAACATCAACAACACCGGATATATTTAAAATGGAAACATTTACATGTTTTGTGAGACTTCAAAGAGACAAATTCTACCAAATTTGGAATGATTGAATTCATAACCCCAATTGGAGCAAACTTGGTATGACTCACCATCTGCTATTGTAGGTGGTGAGTCAGTACTGGAACACTGAGGCCAGCCCCTTTAGTTTTGTTCTTGACTCATAAGATTTGGGTTTGAAATTCAAATAGCAAAAACAAAAGATCAACATCTCCACTTGTATTTCCAGGTATCTCCATCTGGATCTGATACACAGTTCAGAAGATAGCACCTTTTGTCTGAAAACACCTGTTTTGCATGCATCAAAAATTTTGGAAGAGATAAACTTGAAAAAGACTTAATATTTAGTTGATGAACTCCTTTGTAGTGTGTTTGGGTGAGATCCAGATGGGGATACCTGGAAATAAAAGCTGAGATGTTGATCGTAATTGTCTTTAAATGTCAGATCCAAATGTTTTCAGTAGTAAAAATAAAGGGACTGACCTCATTCTTCCAATACTTTTGGAGGGGAGTGTAAATATTTATATTACTTTAACTCACCCTTCTTGATGGCACTCCCTTAGCTCGTAAATAGTTCCTGCCTTGCGTGTGTGTGTGTGTGTGTGTTCTCCCCTTCACCAACAGAATAATGGACTGAAAGAATTTTGCTTGGTAAAATATGCAAGAGACTTTTTTCTTTACTTTTTTTTGTATTACAAAAGTTGGGAATAATTCTCGGAAAAGGCCTGCTTGTACCATCCAAGTGCTATTTTCTAATTTAAAAATGAAAATGATTGTCCTTTGACCAGTATTGCTACATTCTCCAGGTGACCCCAGGTAGCAGCAGCTGTATGCGTGTCATCACTGCTGGACAATATCCAACCGCAGGCTTTCAAAGACAGCCATAAAAAGCAGGAAAATTTGTGCTTGGTCAATTATTTCTTTGTTCTAACAGCGCCTCTTGGCAATACATTTGGAAGGAAAATGCATTTGAGCAGCACCCATAGAAAACCTGCAAAGCCACACAGCTTGTTCTGCTATTGGCTCTTGTTTGGTGTCGTTTATTGGACTGGCTGATTGAAGTCTGAAGAAACAAGACATTCTGGCAATTTAAAAATTTATCCATTAATAAATAGGGGCTGCAGCAGCAAGGGGAACAACCACAACAGTCTGGCACCTCCTCATGCTGGTCACAGACTGCTGCAGGATGGACCGATTCTTACACATCACTTCATCCAGAATGTGTCCATTCACCCATTCATACAGTCACTTTCTACATCTATGTGCTTTCTATGTAACATTCACAATCACACTCCAATAAAACCACTGGAAATTGTTCAGTACCTTGCCCAAGGATACTTTGGCACGCAGACTGGAGCAGGGATTAAACCGCCAACCTTCCAATTAGTAGATGACCTGTTCTATTCCCCGGGCCACAGCCACCCTTTCAGAAGTTTTTCATGAATATAACCCATATAGTCAACTCTGCTGCTCAACGCACAAATGCATTTTACTTCCAAATGTGGCTCCATTTAAGGGGACATAAACAGGCTTTCCAACATGGATAGAATTTATTGCCAATTTACAAAGAAAACAAATAATCAACCAAACAAGTTCATCTGCTTGTCCCAAGCTATTATATTAAAACAGAGACGAAATCAAAAAAACAAAAAAGAAATGCAAAGGCTTTATTTATTTTACATATATATATATTATTGGTCATTTTAAAAAGGCTTAAATTAGACGTAACAGACCAAACACAATCTGCCATCCAAAACCTACAATTCAAACAGCACACCGTGGCTAGCTAACAATCGTACTCCATCTTTGTATGCGTTTGTAGGTAAACAGGATTATTATGAGTCTGCTGCTTTTTGGGACTGAACCACAGTAGTGGCAGCATAGTCTGAACTCATCTTTTCTTTAATCTACTGATTTTGTTCAGGTCTGGAGAAGAAAAACAAGGTTCCTGCTGCGCAGCTACTTTTACTTCTCCTGTAAATGCTGAGGATAATACGAGGGAAGTAAACGCCCTCTGCCTGTAGTTTCCTGTCCTTTTAGATTGACAGTGCTCCATAAAACTGCACGTTTACGCCTTCAAGGTGCTGCGTCACAGTTAGGGGAAGGGTCTGGTTAATGAATGACTGTGGAAGGATACAGCTCCAAGGGAAAAAGTCTGTCTTTATTCTCCGTCTGAGGACAGTGTGTTCAGTACAGTGGTAAGGATTGTGAGAAACTCCTTCAGAGCTCTCTCATCTCTTGGTTGCTGCTTAAGAGTCACTTTTACTCCCGTCTCCTCTCCCTCTCCCTCTTCGCTCGCCCTCAGCCTTCCCTTTTTCACCAGCTGGTCTTCTTTGACCTCCATCCCAGCATCACTGTCAGCTGTGCCTTTCTTTACTCTTGCCTTCTGATTGGCTTCTCCAGCACACAGCAGCTCCCCCAGTATGAGCGTGCTGTGGGGCGTGTCGGCGGAGTGGGAGCGCTGGGTGTGCGTGTACAGGTAGACCCTCCAGGGCAGCGTGTGCTGTGGCGTGAAGGCCAGCGTCTGGATATTGACCAGCTGCATGGCGGCCTGGAGGCTTTGGGGGGAACAGTGAGGTATTGCTGGACACTCCACACATTCTTCTATCCATGCACAGTCCTCCTCTTCTACCTTGTCAGCACCTTGTCACAAAAAAGTAAGGAGCAAAGTTACAACAATGGCTTTGAAATGTCAAGTAGGACACGTCTTCATGAAACGAGAGAAATCTTAAAAAACAGCATGACTTCATTTTCTAATTCAATCTCACAAAGAAATGATTGGCTCCCCTCAAAAACAAGAGATTTGAAGAGCAGGTTTGTGCTTCTGCACTCATGGCCCAGACTAGGAGCCGGAGACCTATATCGCTCACTCCAAACCTGTACAGCGGTCTGAGGCCTTCGGTTCTGGCTCAAAGAGATTCCTTACAAATGCAATGACCTCATGACCTTAAAATGAATATCCACCACTGGAACAGTAAATATATGACAGACAATACGAAAACTGACCACATGATAAAGAAAAAGGTTATTTAAGTACAAGTATGTACGTATATTCAGGAAACATCAGATTATTGGGCCATTCTATGCCACAGAATCAGATTATCATTGCTCATGCTGTAATGTGTAAACAGTACTTAATATTCAAAACTGGTTTAAATATCGGGGTTATTTTCTCAAGACACTGATTGTCATATAAATTTCCAGAAAACACACAAAAATATGAAAACCATATTCATATTGGAAAGCTAGAATTATGAATTAATTATCTTAAATCAATAAAAATGATATTTTCTCCCATTACTTTGCACTAAATAACCCACAATGATGAAGTAAAGCTTTCTCTTTCGCTTTATTACTTAAAAATCCAAAACTCATTCTCTCATTCACAAAAGTAAAGGGACGCTCCGGTCAGTAATTTGCAGAGGCCCGAGTAAAGCTGTTCAAACTGGACAGTCTCAGAATTCAGGAGAGTCCCAAAGTCCCAAAGCCACTCCACCACCATACCGGCTGGAGACCTGGGAGCCAATAAACTGGATCTGGAAGCACTGCTTACATAATAATGAACACTGGTTACACATTAACCAATGCTACCGCACAAACATGCGCACAATCAAGTTTCACATCCATTTGAGGAAGCTGTGGCTCAGGTATAGGAATGTGTGTATGACAAAAAGGACTCTGAGTGCTCAGAACTGGAAAAGCACTACACATGTATACGTCCATCTGTGATGTTGTGAAACTGTGTGCACACCTAGTAAGACTATAACCTGCACAGGACAAAGCTTTGGGAAGTTTCTTTGCATTTTCTTAATGTCCCGAGGCCGTTTAAATTAACGTTAAGGTACCCCCCCACATTCAGTAGCAGTTTCAGAAAGAAACCCACTTGCTGGAGTCTGGAATTTATCAGAGTTCGACACAAAGAATTTGGGCGTTGCCTTTTTGCATCGCGGTCATGCTTTCAGTATCCTTCACTGTAAGCACACACGGCAGACAGACTGCAGTGGCTTTTGTAAGGCCTCGTTCAACCTTCTGCAGGTTGCACGTCTCTGATTCTGGTGTTGGGTTGGTGTGACAGTTTAATTCTTCTTTACCGGGCCCTTCTTGTTCAGTTAGCCATTTAAGCTGATGGCGAGCCAGTGAACAAAAGTGAAGCCAGAACAGCAATTCCTCAAACATGCATTCTCTACAGTGCTCATCGAGGAGTGATGCCACTGGCTGCAAAATGAGCAATCATGGGTTTCTATGAGAAAAGAAACTTTCTTCTCCATTAATCTATGACCACAGCCTGCTGCTCCACATACGCAGTGGTAAGATTATGGCTTATTGTTTCATCTGACAGTCAACTCTAGGAAAAGTCTTGACTTTCCCACTTTTGGCAAGAGAAAGGTTGCTGGTTCAAATCCACTTTGGGGTTGTTTCAGGGCATCTTGTGTAAAAATTCTGCCAAATCAAAACACATGGCACGACCTGCTGTGGTGGCTCCTCGTGGCAAGTGAACAGCCTAAAGTAACCTTTGATTAATATACTGAGAGCACTGTCCTCATTGGAGTACTCTAAACTTTTGAAATGGATTATATCTTGTTCCTGATCTACAGGACACCCTGCCACAATCACAGAGTTCTTGGGACTTGGCTTTTCTCCCGACAGTGTGGATTTCAGACCTTCATGCCAAAGCTTAAACTCAACCAAGTTCTGGACAATTTTTAGTTCAATTTAAAAGAACCTGAATACTTTTTTTTTTTAATTAGCAAAAAAAAACTCTTCAAATATCTTATAGTGTGCAGATTTTCTTCCAAAATTATATCTACAACATGATAAAGTGAACAAAAAGCACAGGCCTCTGAATAGTTTAGATATTAAAAAGCAGCTTTAGAATAATGCATTATTGTCTTGTTTTTTTTCTTTTAAATTTTAGGAAAATGTTTAACTGTAGTGTTGTAAACAAGTTCAATATTTACTGGAGCTCTTGTTGTACCTGGACATAGTCCACCAATAGAGATTTCACACTCTTTTTAGAGTTTCTTTGTTTGCATGCGCGCTCCCTTTAACCACATTTCCTGCCCAATAAAGGGGCAGCTTTCGTCATGAATCTCTGACTTTAGTTTTCAATATAACCTTCCATTTCATTACCACGTTCAGTATGCAGAGGCTGTCGCTGCAGCCACAGGTGCTCAAACTCCTCTGGGCTGACAGCTGGGGAGAGGGACAAACTGAGAGCGGCTGCGATGCTGGAAGCCAGGACATCGGTGGAGGAGTCTGAATACCGAATGGCACGGTCTGATCCTGGAGAGGACACACAAAGATGGGGGGAAAGGGGAGAATTTAAAAAGGGGGAATTTTGAGAACAAGGGGATATAAGGATGCAATAATATGAAGACAAACGACAGAGAGGGAAGGAGGAAGTGTAACAGAGTGGGAGGATAGGTAGTAGGAAGAGAGGGAGCAGAGATGAATCTGACAAAATGATTTATTATAATGGCACCACGCTCTCAGAAATTCATCCTAGTCTGTTGTCATAAAAGCATTCAATTCTTTTCAGCCATTCTGGGTTTTGGATCATTGTCCCGTTTCATAATCCAAGTGTGCTTGACCTTCAGGGTACGAACGAATGGTGGCACTTCAGGATTTTTTGGTGGTTGCATGAGTTACGGCAAGTTGTCAGGACCTGAAGCAGCAAGGCAGCCCCAGACATCGCACTCGCACCACGGTCGAGTGTTGGTATGATGATGCTCTTTTTATGAAATGCCATCTTAGTTTGGCACCAGGTGTAACAGGAGGCAAACTTTCCAAAAGGTTTAGTCCACAGAATATTTTCCCAGAAGTATTGGGGATCGTCTGGATATTTTTTGGTCAATGTGAGATAAACTTTTTTATCAGCAGTGCTTTTCACCTTTGAACTCTCCCATGAATGACTTTTTGTCTCTTTCTCATTGTTGACTCATGAACCAGTTTGACAGGTCTGATCATATAATGACTCTTTTATACCAAATATACTTTATGAATTTCACCCAGATTATGTTCAATTTTAATATTTTATTGACTCAACTTGAGAAAAACGTACCACAGCTGTGTTCCAGTGAGCTCCAGCACTAAAACACCTGTGCTAAATACCCTGACTAACATGCTGAGCCTTTGGTAAGACTTCTGTGGCGGGCCTTTCAGCCTGTGGCCTTAAATCCACACCTGTGGGACGTTCTAAATCACGCCTGATCAGTTTAATAGACAACATGAAAATACTTCAAAGCAGTATGTGGCTGCAGATGACTGCCCCTCCCTGAGCCTGGTTCAGCTGAAGATGTTAAATGGAGTTCTTCCTTCCCACTGCCACTAAGTGCTGCCCATGGGTACTGTCTGATTGATAGGGTTCTCTTTCTAATATTGTAGGCTCTTTATCTTGCAATATAAAGCACACTGAAGTAAATGTTTTTGTGAATTGGCAGAACATAAAATCAACTGAAGTGAAACAGGACATGTGAATCTGAAGTATCACAGCAAAGCTTGGGAAGGGTTTACACTGAATATATGGGAAAGAGGCGCTTCCTGCAGCACTGAACACCACCATTTATAATACACTGTTCCAATTATGGCAATGCCACTATCATTTTAAATTTTGGTTTAAGTGGGCGGTAGCTGCCACTCCTTTCATGCAGGTCACATACTCATTCCATTAGGTGGGGACATTTGCTTCCAGCAGACAAACTGCAGGGCAAAACATCAAGATATGAAAAGCTAAAATACCAGCAGCTGAACCCAAATGACTTAGTACAATGTATTGTTAAATAACCTTGATAGCCTCCTGCAGATGTATTAATCATGTTGCGTTCTGTGAGGCAATGAAAGCAGACTGCATAGCAACACTGCATTGCAATGCAGTAAAGCTCTGTTAGAAACTTGCCTTAACAACATAATGGTCAGCTTTTAGTGACAGTATCAAAACTGTGTAAGTAAAATTTTAATGTTGATAACTAAGCTCACAGATACAGATGGTGTCCTGGCATTTATAATATTTAGTGGAGTTTTTATGGGTTTTTTCCTTCCTACTTACAAGGCATGTTTAACTAAAATACGACTACTAAGTACCATCGCAGTAGGATCTATGATCATCTCCAAATCAGATTTGTGTGGATTTAATCACATGAAGCAACAACACTTACTTCTCTAATTACTCAAAATGATCCCAACATGGAGACTGGGTTTGTCAATGTTCTTGGTCTACAAAACAGACAGAAGATTTGATCTGATCAGCATGTTGGGCATGTAGGCATTTGCTGCAGTGCTCCAGATATTAGATGGACTGCACTTACTTTTGCCTGCCTATGAGCCATGCTTATGCACTCTGTGAAGCACATGACTCGGCTCACCTGACACTGAAAATGTGGGATGCATAATGGTCTTTCTTACATCTGACACTAACAGTACCAGAGTGTCTCCTCATCATCTAAAGCTATTTCAGTTAAGCAGCTCCCATTTGAAATAACGGACTTATTGCAGCAGAATACAGCTGCACTGTGGCATCTACACTCACTGCAATGTCTGGGGTTAAAATATCAGTTTAGTCAAGTTATTACTACTTATTTTTGCCACCTCAGAGATACCAGCATCTACAAAAAGAGGCTTAAGTCAGGCTACTAGTCAGCTGCTCTAACCTTAGGCTAAGTCGCCCATCAGTTATTTTTATCTGCTCACTCAAACATACCAGACTGGATCTGGCTATATTTACGAGAAAGGATAAGCAGTCTATTCCCATGAAAGCACTCAGTTACAGTATAGGCTTCTTTTAGTTAGGGCTTGGTGAGGTGACCCTGAACCCTCCCTTAGTTATGCTAAAATAGGCTTAGGTTGCTGGGGGGCTTCCCATGATGCACTGTTTCTTCTTCACTCTCTTTTGACTCTCTAAGTGTATAAAGTGGTTTATACACCACTTTGCAGTTACTAATTAGTTATTAATGATCATTGGCTCTCTTCCACAGTGTGTCTTTTGTCCAGTCTCCTCCTCACACCCATAATGAAGGGAGCAGATGGCTGCCCCCTTACGACACCATTTCATAAAAGAAAACCCTTCAACAGACATTTTATGACCTTCTGCAAAACTATGTTTCTTTAATTTGGAGGCCTTGCCCTAAACCTTCAGACCTCTTCTAGTCACCCCTAGAAATACTGAATTGAATAAAGATATTCAATTCATCCATCCATTCTCTTCCACTTATCCTATTCAGGGAGGTGGGGGGGGGGGGGGGGGGGCCCATCCCCACCTAAAAAAGGGGAAGGGGGGGGGAACCCCACGAAAAGGCCCCCACCCGGCGGAGGGGCAAAAAAAAGGAAAA
>VUQK01011869.1:0-10265 GCA_015106715.1 Bujurquina vittata
TATCTCCCTCAAGTACTTACATTTACAGTAACAATCCACAGCGGACTCCCAGTCCCATATCAATCATTCACTCAACGTGCTACCTCTCCCTCTTACTCACTAACACACACACACACACACACACACACACACACACGACAGTCGTCTATGCGGTCAATACAAATGAGAGGAGAATAATGTAACACAGCACAACGCATCCATTTAGCTGTATTTAGCCAACCAGAACAACATTTAGGGGCTAACAGAGTGTAGCTGGATTGAAAACGCTCACACTGCCAGACCCACCTTGCCTTTCTGTTTCTCTGCAGCCACACACACACAGCTGCGTGACATTATGATTGGAAACAATATCTCTGAACTGGAAACAGGCATAGAGAGCGACTGGTGGCTTTGTTAATGAATTTGTCTCCTCGTCTTTTCATTATTGATGCTACCTTGTGTTTCTGTCTCTCTTTTTTCCATCTGTCCATCTCGCCTTCTTTTTTTAACAGAGCTCATGTTTTTTCATTAGGTCTGGAGTGGTGTGAGAGAAACGGAGAGAACTAAGAGAAGGACTGATTAGGTCTGTGGGGACGCTCGTGCATGAGTGTGTACGTGTGCGAGTGATAATTTAAAAGAGGGTACATGTGCTGACTTAATCAGGCAGAGTGGAAAGCATTAGATGCCACTGATCCCAGACCGGTGAGAGAGAAAAGGGACGGCAAGGCAATTGAGACAAATATATGGCTGAGAGGGGGAGCAAGGTAAAGAGAAGGAGACAGGAGCAGATGTGATGAGAGATCAAGAGTCTTATGAAGAGGTATAAAGAGGAGAGAAAAAGTGATAAAGAATAGGGGGACAGAAGAAGAGATCGATAAATGAGACGAGATTATGAGACGTGAGACATGAGCGTCCCTTCATCCAGGCAATTTGCAAGAATCCACACACAGCTCAACAAGCCTCCTCGCCTCGCTTTATCTCTGCTGCAGACACACGGCTGTGGATGCAACTCCCACCCCCACCAAGCCCACCCCGAGCAATTATTCTGACCACAAATGGAAAAATACATAAGTTCAAGTCTGACAATCCTCAACGGCAAGGCTCTGACCAACAAGTCAATGTCCTACAAGCAATTACCTGCACACCAGTTTCACAGCAGATACGGTCTGGCTAATTGGCGCCCACACATTATAAGATGGACAACAGATGACTGAAGCAGTCAGTGTACAAGAACGTATTATAAGATGTCTCAGAAGTCTCATTACGAGTGTATTCTTAAGGCTGCATCTGTGGAGACTGAAATTGCCTTTTCTCTGTTAGGTTAGCCAAGTACTGTTCATTCATTATGCCGGGTATAACAAGTCACATTCAGATCTGCTCTGAGCTGAAATCAGAGCTACGTAACAGACTTCAGCTGCGTTCAAAAAATGTTGATGCCCACCAAAGGACCAAAACTTCCATGACTTGGTAGCTCATCTGGCTTACAAACCAAGATCCACAGGCTTTTGACTATAAAAGGACAATTTTGACAGTTTGAGTGGAGTTAGGTGATCATTGTGTGCAAGATTGATTAAAATCTAACTAATATTATAGGAGGAGCAGCGATTCTTGTAAATTGCAGATGGACAGCTGGGTGCCAATCACCTTAGTCCTTGAGCAAGATGAGCAAAAAACTCAAGAAATGTGTTAACACATTTTTTAAAGTGGGATTTAATCTGTTTATCAAAAGGCCAAAAATAACTCTTTGCCTTATCTAAATGCATACAAATTAGGGCTGGGCGACATGGACCATAAAGAACCTCTGTATTTTATAGCTAAATGGTGATATACAGTATTATATCTCAATATTTTTTCTGCTTGGACCTTTTGTCGGAACTTGTTTTCAGCATTCTCTACAGAATACATTATTCTGCTGCTCATCGGACACTTGAATCTGAACCATCTCCAAATAACTTCTCTTTTTACTAACCAGCTCCTCTTCAACAACTTTGTATCCGTTTACTTTGCCACGCTGTTACTTCCTACATGATTTATGGGCGAAGCGGTGAGAGAGAGGCGGGGCAGTGAAGTTACGCAGAGACAAATTGGGAGAAGATATTAACGATATTGCCTCATCTTATATTGCACATGAAAATATATCAATATTTCTTAAAAACTCGATATATTGCCCATCCCTAAAATTTCAAAAAAAATTCAGTTATTATAAAAAGGGGGAATTAATCATTATGGCATTTTTTGTACCAAGCTGTAAACATGCTTTTCAGTGATGTAGAACTTACCATTTTATAACATTAATGGAGAAGGCAGTCATCTGTTGCTTCCCTAATTAACTGGCAGGTAAAGGAAGCAATTCTCAGCTCTAAACAATTTGTGGGAGGAAGAAAGCTCCAGCCTAAATTTGAAGCTGACATACAAAAATAAATAAATAAGTAGAAAGACATCTGTGATGTGCAGCTGCACCTCTTACTCAAATAAATAAATAACCACCTTTCTACCTTTATTCTGATAGTATGGGATAAAAACAAATACTCTTTTTAAGCTCTTGCCTGTTAAAGCTGCCATCCCCAGAGGATAGTTGTTGTCTTATACTAATTAGTGCGACTAACACACAAGGGAGGAATGAGTGCTAAATAAATGTGATCTCATCCCCAACAGTGACCTCCTCTGTTTCTCCCTGATCTGACTGAGATCCATTGTTGCTCGTTGCCTGTTGACCTCTGCAGCCTTTGATTAAACCACACCCGACCGGAGACTTCCTGGTACCGAGAGGCCGGCGTGAGGAGCCGGAGGAGCCAGGCTCAAAATCTCATAAGGAGTTTGCGTGCTTGTGTGCGATAAACCAACAGAAAGTTATTAATATTCTGTGCCAGTACTCGTGTGAGGCTATTTTTTTCAGTGAACAGCTTCAATCTTGAACAGGAAAGACTGCCTATTTGAGTGAGTGTGTGAGACAGCAGGTGGTTAAATCGAGCAGATGAGGAAGAAGGGCTGGGAGGAGAGGAGACAAAGACCGCATCTGGCCCAGCTGGCTACCTTCCCCATGTGCTCTCCTCTCATCACTTCATCCACCTTTAAGTCCTCACACATCCAGCTGCTGCAAGCAGATACGCGCACACAAACTCATGTTTCATCTCTTCTTCCATCTCTTCTGATCCGCACACAAACTATTAGAGCAGGTTCACTAATTAACCATCTATGCCTGCCTTCTCGCTGCCTTGTCACTTTAAGCCTCCTCTTTCACTCCCTCTGCTCTTCATCTTCTTTATTTAATCCATTTCAGCCGCACGGGATCAGCTGCCGCGCTCTAAGATGACACAGCGGTGGCAGAAAACAGCTGAAGAGTCCCAACAATCGACAAGCATTAACTTCAGCTTCCTCTGCGGTCCAAAACCACAAAAAGTCATTATTGCTGCTGTTAAAAACTATCATTGCCATTGATCGTATAGTAGATCTTGTCCTAATGAGAACACATTCAGCCAGATTTTTATGTTGTGCTGAAGTATTTTTCCAAATAAAAATCAAGCCAAAGGCGGCACAGGAACATGATTTAAATCCCCATAAGATGAGAACACACACACATCCAAATGATTAAAAAGGGTGCAGGAACAAAAAAATAGTATCAAAAAGAAGAAGGTCCGCACACCAAAATCTCCTGGAGCAAAGGTTTAATCCAGAGTGAGTATCAAAATAGTAACGTTTCGAGCAAAATTGCCCTTCCTCAGACTTTGGGTTAAACACCCAATACCATATCTCAAATCCATAACTTAAAGATTCAGATTCTAAGATTCTGGTTTTGTTTTAAGAAAGATCAGAAAATAAAGAGTAATATTAAGTAATTTTTAATTTTGGAACCAGCCCCCAATTTTTTTTATTTTTTATTTTAAATCACAGCCTACCTGCAATACCTTCACCACCCACCGGGGAACCCTAGCCCACACTTTAGGAAAACGCAATCACTGAGCAACCGCCAAATTTTTTTTCTAGTTGCAAGGAGGTTGATGCTCTATTTTATAAAAAAAAATAAAATAAAAAAAAAAGGAACACATTTTTAGGCAATAAATTGAAAAGAAAAAAAGTCATGCAGCAACTAAAGCCTTATGTTATGTTTCCATCACTGGTTTGAGAAGCATTAGAACCCAGGAATGATATTTGGTATTTTGCTATTTCTTGCGATTTTTCAGACACATGTGTCAAATGCACTCTACTTCCAGCTTCTCAATCCTGTCTTGACACTTTACAATTTTAACTTCTGCCGGACACAATGGGAGATCAGCACCCTGCTTTGCATGCCTGACACAGTCAGGCTCTCCACACTTAAGTCCCTTCAGAGACCCCACAGGGGAGGTCAGGTTCACATAGTTGGAATTCCTGAGGAGAATCTATCGGGACAAATCCACAGAGGAGATTTTAAGAGTTTGACTCAGATTATTATGAAGAGCAGCCCTGCGAGTTCATACATAGCTCTATGAAATTACTTTGAGGAAACGCGACTGCCTGTGTAACTACTAAAACAATGCTGTTCTACCAGTCTTCATCCCTGGAAGTGTAGTCACTGTTATACTATATACTAACTATATACACACAAAATGTTCACATCAAAAATGAGCATAATTTCAAGTATTAAGGTCAGTGTATTTATACATCTATGTAAGTCTGAAGCTGGAGCTTTGGACTGCTCCAAATGCAGCTTTCGATGCCTTTTCCCATACATGCCTCTAGTTGACATCAATGACAATTTACGTGCACAGCATATTCTCCCACCTTCTTTCATCACAAACTTTAATCCATTTCTCTGGCTTTCAAAAATGCTTTTTCGTTAAGACTCGGTTTTCTGAGGAGTCCCAAAATAAAAATAATGAACTGGAAATGAGTTTAATAGGCCACTTTACTGATTCTGTTAGAGATTGTTCTAGTTGACCTGGAGTTGTCTCTGTGAATGTCTGACTTTTTGGGGAAGAAGGTGACACAGTGCTGCAGCATCTAGGTTCTAGGTTCTGGGCTCAAATCTATCTGAATATAACAGCTTTACGTTTTTGTCCAATTACAACACCTAACACACTTTCCCTCGTGTATTTCCGCCTTTTATGACAATGAGCTCAGGAATCAACAATGGTTGGAGTGGTTGTCAATCGCTTCCTATTCAAGGTGATTCGTTTTTGATTATCTCACAAGGCACAACAGGACAGCTGGAGTATGGAGAAACCTGCCCGACCTTTTCAGCCGCATGACAGAGCATCACCTCTTCTACAATTGGTATGGATTCACAGTTTTCGCAAGGACCACTATGAGCTGAATAGCTGAAGGCCTGAGCGTTAACCATGCGGTTAAAGGATGATCCTTCTAACTCCTTGGTTCTAGTTAATCTACAGGGAATGCCTATTATCGAGGTTTAATACCACTGCTAACTAAAAACAGGAGCACTCCCGAAGAGCTGAATGACCTTGCCGGGCCTGCGCAGGTACTAACAGGAGGATATCCACACTAGCAGAAACTATGCATATGAAAAGCCCAACACTGAAGGCACTGGGAGGAGTGCGGCCCCAATCTGTTAAAGATTAACACTCCGCAGAATCAGCACCTTGTCTGGCATATACTTGTAATCTCCTTCTCTCCTCTGTCTGTCTTTGTGTTAGGGACCGTAGAGAGGTGTTGCCTCAAAAAAGGATTCCCCCTCCATCTTTCCTCCCCTCTTAAATCCCCCCGATAGGATGAGGGAAGGGAAGAGAGTGGTGTAAAGAATTTTAAGCCTGCTAAATTTGAAAACGCATCTTTCCTTTTCTCTCTGGCTTTACAGTCATACTAAGACAGCAATTTTTTTTAAAACCTCTAAGAAGGCTTTTTGTAAATGCTCTGATGAGTGGTTCAATATGAAAACGACAATGCTGTTTTGTACTGTTGACAGAGGAAACAAAGCTTCTCCTTTATCACCAGAGGCTCTCTGTCGCATTCAATTCTTTCTATGATTGATCACTTTACTGGCAATGTAGCCAATCAAGCAGCAGATGTTACACCATTGATCTGCATTTATGTTTTCGCTGTAAAAGAAAACAGTGATGTGACTCAATGTCTGTGTATAGCAGCACAAAAATTCCTGTTCTTGTTAGTTATCAGCTTGCATTTACGAGCAGCACATCCTCTCTTATTCTTGCACAGGTGGCTTAGAGATGCAGAAAATGCCAGGAGTCTTTAGTTCAGTTTACACTATATTAAAATATAAAACACCTTGAAACTAAAGGGAAAAAAAGGAGAAGGAAAAAGTTATTTTTTGCCCCCATATAGAAAACGCACCTTTTTTTTTAAGCATATAACGTATAACGCAGCTAAGATTTAAGAGAACAGGAGCTATAAACAGCGCGATTCCATCGAAAAATCCCTTTTAGACGTGTGGTACATGGGACTTGGAGCACTTGTGGGAGCGAGTGTTGTCACCATCAGCTCTTGTGAAGTCTTGAATGTTTAACTTTCCTCCTCCATTATCTTTCAGAGCAGAGTCCATTTGCTGCAGCATGTGAAAGAGCTGCCCCCCACCCCCACCCCTCAAACAGGATCTCTCCTGAGTGTACTGTCTAATGCAAATCAGAAACAGAGGCAATAAGATTAAAGCTTATCAGGTACTGTATGCGATATTGCTGTTTAAACAATTTATTTTAGTGAGCTCAGCAACTCATGGAGATACAAAAGGTATGTGAAGCCCAAATCCTGCATGTCTATCTACTGGTACAATGGTGAACACTGTGCTGAGTGTGTAATTGCTTGGCCAAGTAAGAAAACAGGGCTTTTAAAGCAGAATTTATGGGAGGGCTCATTCGCACACCGCTGGCAGACCGGGGACGATCTGCCTACCTGCAGAGAGCGTCTGTTGTTGATGGAGGCGGTGTACAAAGTATGTAAATTATGCTTAAGAAGAAGAGATTTTGCTGATTTTTTTTTTTAATTACCTTTTATTGTGGATTTCAGGAAAGCATCAAATGTATACAGCAAATCAGGGATTTGTGAAAACTTAACCAATTCCAATGATTATTTTGCTATTCCCACACATTTTTGAAGCTACATGCCAAATATTTTCTTGCTCCAGCTTCTCAAGAGTAAATATTTGCTGTTTTTCTTTGCCACTATTTCATGTGGTCGTAAAGTGAACAACCCCAGGTACTTGGACTGAAGAATTTTACACTACAGTCTGAAATTTTTGGCAAATTTTTTTAAGAGCTGCGTGTTACATCTTACACCACAGAAGTCAAACTCATTCTAGTTAATGGGCCATGTAGGAGCCCAGTTTGATCTACTGGACCAGTTAAACCACTGCAAAATACCCAATGAATAATTATCTCCAAATTCTATTGATTTGCTTTCAATGTGAAGAATAAATCCTCAATGGCAAATGGTTCCCAGCCTGAGACTTCCTGATAATATGAAGTGCAGTTTTAACTGCGCGGTTTTCCAAGTTCGGCAGTAAATCAAAGAAACACTCGCAGTCATTGTCAGTAAGAAGGGCATGCTAGGATTAAAGCCACATTTTGAACACTGCAAATAGGCTGTATGTTTGACACTCCTGGATTAGGCATTAAAACATGAACCCAGGTTTTAATGCAGATAGATTTTGAATTGAGAAATGAAACTGAGTCATTTTAATTGAGAAAAAAAAGATAACCGCAAAATTCTGTGTATGGAGAGAAAAGTCAAATCAATACAAGACATGGCAGAAGGACAAAACTGAAGTAGCATGGGAGCAGGAGAAGTAGAGAATTGAGTGGAGGATAGAAACTAAGAGTGTCACCAGAAGTTGGTCTATTAATAGACTAGCTCTGGTTCTGGAGCTTTAAATCTCCCCTTGAGGTCTTAAATAAGAGCGGTTTCCCCTTTCCTTTGTGCCCCTGTCTCTCTCTCTCTCTCACACTCACAGACACACACAAAGATAGACTGAAAAAGAGACTGAGACAAACTCCCTCCTTTTCTCCAACTGCACTGTTTTCATGGTGGGGATTCGGGAAATCTTGTCAAGTAAATAGGTTTGAAGTCTCTGTGCGTGCACGTCTCAGAGAGAGTGTCTGTGCATGAACGTGTTTTTTTGGGGGGGAGGGTGTCTGCCGGTTTCTGTCAGGAAAAAAGTGACACCAGCAGAGAGAATGGCAGGCAGGCATACGGATAGATGTTCACGCACACAGGTAGAGCAGGGAAGGAAGAATAAGCAGTTGAACCCAGCCAAAGGCTCTGGAGAGAACACTGCTAAAAATAACCAGACATCAGAACGGGATGGGAACAGACGCACTGAATGTTCCCAAACAACACGCACAGACAAAGCCTGTTTCAAACCCTGTGCTATCATTACCTAATACACCAAACCTGATAGAGTTCCCAATGAACTGTACAGTACATTTGATTTGTCCGTGCAAAGGTTTCCCCTGAGAAGGACACTTAACTCACCCATCCAAGTCTCCCTGAAAAACAAAGGTTAACCAAATGATTGGGTCTCTTCTTTGCATTGTGATAATTGTGCTTCCAGCGGTGTGTGAGCAGGTGCAGGATAATTCACTATGACTGGTTAATGCCTTTTTTTCTGTCGGCCGTTTAGTTGATCTAGAGCCAAAATGCTTCAGAAATAAATGTAATCAGACTTTATATGAGGCTTAGAAGTGCTCGTTGGCTCTAGTTTTTATGAGTTGCTACTAGGTTACTTCTAGGACCAAAACCTCTCATCCAAGAGCAGGAATGACTGAAACACAGGTTGCCCCCTAACATTTGACAAAAATGGCCCAAATGGGGATAAGTGCCAATTTTCAGATGTCCACTCTTCCTAAAGTACAGTACTAGTCAAAGGTTTGGACACACAGTCACCCTTTGATGGGTGAGTGTGTCCAAACTGGTGCTGTATTCATCCAATTATCAAAATTGGGCTTGAATAGTACAGTATGAAATCCAGTTATTGGATTTTAATCTCCATTTGACCCCTAGTCTGACCTTGGATTTGACCTTCCTAGTAGCAGATAAACTGTCAGTATTGCTGCTGAAAGCATTTGACTTTTAGCAGCTGCACCAGTCAAATGCATATAACCTTTGCATCTCCTCTGGGGGTGTCCTATACTGTTAAAAAAAAATGACAAGTCTGGATGCGAGGACATCCAGACAGTCATGCAGCCAAGTCATGAAACCAACATATCTACGCTCAGTGGCCACAATTAGGTACAGGTGGTCAACTGCTTGTTTGCACCAATATCTTACTGACCAATCACATGGCAAAAGTAAGTCAAACAACCACTCATTATAACGAAGGTATGCAGAAGAGCATCTCTGTATGCCACAGCATGTTGACTCGTGGATCAGATGGGCTACAGCAGCAGAAGACCACTCCTGTCAACCAAGAACAGGAAACTGAGGGTACAATTCTCACGGGTTAACCAAAGTTGGACAACATAAGACGGGAAAAACACTGCTTGGTCTGATGAGCCTCAATCTCTGCTGTGACATTCAAATGGTGGAGTCAGAATCTGGTGTAAACAACATGGACAGGGTGCTGAAAGTGCTGGTGCGTAGCCAAAAAATCTAAAGCAACACTGTGACGCTATCATGTCAATATGAACTGGAAATCTCTGAGGAATGTTTCCAGCACCTTTTGTAATCCATACCATGAGGAATTAAGACTACTGCTACTAGCAATGTGTATATAACTAATAAAATGAACTATATTCTGGGTAAACTGATGTTTCTCTAAGTCACAACATCTGACAGGCTAGGCTCTAAATAAATCCAGTCCAGTTTGTTGGGAATTGAGGTGGAATAAATCTGCTCTGCATTCTAACATCCATCCATCTTCTTCAGCTTATCCAATTCAGGGTCACAAGTGGGGGACTGAAGCCTCTCCCAGCTGCCACTGGGCAAAATAATGTTACATATTAGGACTTGTCAAAATATACAGTACCAGTCAAAAGTTTAGACACACTCACCCATTCATATGAATGTGCGAGTGTTTAAAGGTGAAATATCAAATAAAGCAGCCATAAACAGATGATATGACAAAAGCTTATAATTTATAATTAAAACTTGTGTGTTTTGAGCCGATTATCCACTCTACTTTTAGCTAATTTGGACTCCACAGTTCTCCTGAAAAATAACTAGGCTTTGAGGCGCTAAATGATCAGGTGGGTCCATTTGCCACCTTCTCCTGACTCATTAAATTACAGGAGGTTTAATTGGAGCCTTTTTTTAAAAAGAATAAAAATAGTAAAATTTTGGGGCAAAAAAAAAAAAAAAAAAAAAAAAAAAAATAAAAAAAAAAAAAAATATTTTAAAAA
>VUQK01011870.1:0-14596 GCA_015106715.1 Bujurquina vittata
GGAGAAGCAAAAAAAAAAAAAACAGCCGCAGGGTTACTCACTGCAACTGGATTTTGAATGAAATGATAGCACTAGACAGGAGAGTCTAATACAGGTCTAGGTACAGTTTGCAGTGCATCTAAGGACAGTGTGGCAGTAGCATCATTCAATCATTCAGGTGTCCTAAACCTGGAAAATAAAGAAACAAAGTTGCAGTTTTCAGGGCTGTAGGAGCCGTAGTGCTTTTACAACGCCATGACAACATGCAGAGGAAGAGGTGAAGATGATGAACAACTCAGTGACGGTCTGATGCTTTGTTCATCACCAGAGAGGGGTCTCGTGAATGCTAGGAGGTGAGAGAGCAAGGGATGTGCTCATAAAGGAGAAGTGGAAGGAGGACGGTAGAGAATCTGCAGCAGCAGCAGTAATATACAAACCTTTCTTGATATTCGGTGATTTGGTAGGTGTTTTGACTGAGAAAAACCAAATGAACACAGTTATCAGTGGGTTTAAGCATGTAAAAAACTCATAACAATAAAAAACAAAAACGCATTTTGGAGATTCAGCAGAGTCCTGAATAAGCATTTCATTTCAGAGAATCTTATCAGTGTTTTGAAGCTAAACACCGAGTTTGATATGAAAACTGTGGTCAGTGGCAGAACAGCCATTTCCCAGAGTGGCACACTTGAATCCTGTTTATCAGCGCTTTGGAAGAAACACCGACCAACAACAGTTTTCCTGGCATGATGTACAAACAGAAAACACAAGGCAGGACCCATAATGGGAGTCAGGAGACTCGCTCTGCTGCTACACTGATGCATGTGTGAGTGTGGCTGGTTGTGTACTGTGTACACATCTGCACTGCCATAATGTCAAGAGAGATGCTCGACTTGCTACTCATGAAACTGCAGTTTGCACAAGGAAAACCATGTTTGTGATTCTTTATTCTTATCTTACTCATTGGCTTTTAGAGAATATGAACCCTTCTCGTAGGCACTTTAAATTTGCAAACATTACTACATATAAAAATTACACATAAACAAAGCCTCAAAGTATATAATAATAACTGTTATATCTCATTTTAACGGAAGCCTTCAGTTGCTTTTGAGTCCCCCCCCCCCTCGGTCTTGCTCTCATTCTTTCTTTCTGACTCAAAAAAATGGCACAACTATGCTAAACGAAAGAAAGTCTGGAGACTCTGAACATGCAGATTATAAGCTTTCAATTCAATTCAGTTCAATTTCATTTATATAGCGACATTTCACAACAACAGCTGCCTCAAGGCACTTTATTCTGATTATTCTGTGAGGTAAAAGCCATCTGCCTTGACTGGGTGGCGGGTGAGCAGGACGAAAAGTGAGGGGAAAAAAAGAGAACATAAAAAGACGAGGAAAAACAAACTACAGGAGAAAGTGGGCAAAATTTACTAAGATGCAGTATTGGCATATAAATGCAACAGGAGTGTGTGTGTGGGGGGGGTGGGGGTGGAGAAGATTCAACCCTACCAGATCCCAGATCTGCCAGATCCAGCCCTAACTAAGCTTTATCAAAAGGAAAGGTTAAACCTAATCTTAGAATTAGAGATGGTGACTCTCTCCTGAATCCAAACTGGGAGCTTTCTGACAAATGAAGCATTTAATTTAGCATTTTGCAGCTGATTTGATTTGCACAGTAGTCTTACCTGTGTCATTGGAAAGAGTAGTTGTGGTTGCTGATGTGGTGTGTGCTACTGAAAGCAGGCAGAGGCACAGAGACGAGGTAATTTCTGTTACTATACAGGGGTCCACATTTAACATCACAAAAGGTTAAAAGTGTCAAAAAAAAAGGTCAGTATAGGTTCTAAGGCATCAAAGACAGTCTTGAATATTTAAAAAGAAGGAACTGGACTTCTGTCTCAAGACTGGGATCTCAAGCCTGAACACCTGTTGTAAAACTGAAGAAGCCTCTTGGATGAGAGGCGAAATGCCTCCACAAAGAAGTCCAGTTGCCTTCTTTTTAATTACTCAAGTCAACAGTGTTAAAACAACAACACAGTGAAAAATTCACAATCACAGACAACACATTACTGCACTCGGCAGAGCTCAAAATCTTTAGAGAAAATCAAAATAAACAGAGACACTGACATGAAGTTGAGGAGCAGAAGAAGATGGGGAAGTGAGGAGAACAGAAAATGTCGTTTATTCAGCACCAACTAGCAGCAACGGTTGCCTCAAGGTGCTTTATAGAGAAAGAGAAAGAGCCAACGATGAGAGGATTCCCTATGAGCAAGCTCTTGACAACAGAGGGAAGGAAGAAGAAGAAGAAGAGACCTCCAGCAGAATCAGGCTCAGGGAAGGGCAGCCAGTAAGTAGACAGAGAAGAGAGGAGGAAAAAAGGAGCGCATAGGATGCGACGATAGCACAACACAAACTGCAGGAGAGGGTAGACAAAAATCAATAACATGCAGTAGTGACATATAAACACATGGGGGGAATGAAAAGAGAGTGGAGAAGTGCTCAAGTGCTGTAGCAGCATAACTAAGAGATGGTTCAGGATCACCAGATCCAGCCGTAACTAATATCTTAATATTAAAGAGCGCTTTATAGCTGATTTGAAAAGCAAGCTGCGCAGAGTGACTGTGGTCTTACCAGTGTCATTGAAAAAGGTAGTGTTGCTTGATGGTGTGGTTGTGATAATTGCTGGTGTAATGGAAGATGATGTGGTGTTTATAACTGAAAGCAGGTAGAGGCACAGAGAGGAGGTTACTACACAAGCGTGCACATTAAACATCGCATAGGTTAACAATGTCAACACGACAACAAAGAGGGAAATATTCACAATCACAGACAACACGGTGTATGAAAAGAGCGAAGCTCGAGGCTTTTAGACAAAATCAAAATAACCAGAGACTCAGACATGAAGTAGAGGGGCACATGTGAAGGGGGGAGAGAGTAACAGACAGAGATAAAGCACACTTCTATGTTTCAGATCATCCATCCATTTTTGTCCACTTATCCAATTCAGGGTCACGGGAAGGTTGCTGCTATGATGTTCTTTTTATGAAATGTTGTGCTAGTTTTATGCCAGATGTAAAGGAACTCAAACCTTCCAAAAAAACTAGTCTCATCAGTCCACAGAATATTTTCCCATAAATCTTGGAGATCATCAAGATGTTTGTTTGGCAAATGTGAATGTGAAGCTTTTGTGTTCTTTTCTTTGCCCAGTCTCCTTCTCATTGGTGAGGCCTGCAGTTCTTTAGATGTTGTTCTGGGATCTTTTGTGACCTCCTGGATGAGTCGTTGATGGGCCCCGGGAATCATTTTGGTAGGCCAGCCACTCCTGGAAAGGATCACCACTCTTCCAAGTTTTTTCCATTTGTGGATAATGTATCTCACTGTGGTTCACGGGAGTCCCAAAGCCTTGGAAGTGGCTTTGTAACCCTTTCCAGGCTGATAGATGTCAATGACTTTGTTTCTCGGCTGTTTCTTTAGATGTTTGCATGATGTGTTGCTTTTTGAGATCTTTTAGCCTACTTCACTGTCAAACAGGTTCTATCTCAGTGACTTCTTGATTCAACATTTCGGGCAGTTTCGGTGAAACTGAACTAGTTTTCCAAAACAGAAAGAAAAGGAATGTGGTAAAACACAGTTAATTTGTGATTTCACACAGGGGTCAATTACCTTTTCAAATGGGGCCAGGTAGGTTTTGTTTTAACTACATTTCCCTTAATAAATGAAATCATTGAAAACTGTATTTTGTATTTACTCTAGTTATCTTTGTGAAACACTAAAATGTGTTTGATGATCTGCTACATGTAAGTGTGACAAATATCAAATATAGAAAGAAAGAAAGAAAGAAAGAAAGAAAGAAAGAAAGAAAGAAAGAAAGAAAGAAAGAAAGAAAGAAAGAAAGAAAGAAAGAAAGAAAGAAAGAAAGAAAGAAAGAAAGAAAGAAAGAAAGAAAGAAAGAAAGAAAGATCACATCACTGAATACAGATTCAGTCCAGTCTTATGTATAAAGTGCGTATTTACAACAACAATCACTTTCATTCTCTTTATATAGAAATATAACGATCCAACAATACTAGAGAGAAAACCCCAACAATCAGATGAGCAAGCACTAAGTACAGCGGGAAAGAAGAACTCCTTTTTCACAGGAAGAAACCTCTGGCAGAACCAGGCTCAGGGAAGGGCAGCCAATAAGCAGAAAAAGAAGAGAGGGAAAAAAAGGAGCGTATACGACGAGACTATAACAAAACACAAACTACAGGAGAGGGTTGAGAAAAATTAATAACATGCAGCAGTGACATATAAACATATTGTGGAATGAAAAGAGGCGAATAGAGTGCATCGTGGGTCAACCAGCAGCCTAACTAAGCTGCTATACACCCTAAACCATCCCTAACCATAATTAGGGATGGCTTAGGGTCCAGCCCTAACTATAAGGTTTATAAAAAAGAAATGTTTAAGCCTCATCTTACAATTTGAGTGTCCATCTCCCAAATCCAAACTGAAAGCTTTCTAGCAAATGAAGTAGCTCCCTCGCTCACTTTAATTTTGGATTTTGCAGCTCATCTGATTTGCACGATGAAAAGCAAGCACTGCAGTGTGACTGTGGTCTTACCTGTGTCATTGAAAAAGGCAGTGCTGCTTGTTGGTGTAGTGTGTATAACTAAAAGCAGGTAGAGGCACAGAGAGGAGGTCACTTCAGTTACTACACAGGGGTGCACGTTAAACATCACGCAGTTTAACAGTGTCAGCACAACAACGACACAGAGTAAAATATTCACAATCACAGACAACATGTTAGAGCAAAAAGCGGCATTTAGACGAAAGGGGCACAAGCAAAGGGGTAAGTGAGGAAAACGGATAAGAAACATACTGGCATATTGAGTTCACAGTTTAATGTATACAGTGCTAATTCACAAAGAGAGTTGCCTCAAGGGCCTTCACATAGAAAGATGAAGACCCCAACAATCAGAGGATTCCCTGTGAGCAAGCACTTTGGCGATAGTGGAAAAGAAGAACTCCTTTTAACAGGAAGAGAATGTGTGTGGAAACAGGCTCAGGGAAGGGCAGACAAGGAGTGGAAAGAAGAGATTAAAAAAAGAGAAGCGAGTCGGGACAATAAAATACAAACTACAGGAGGGAGGAGTAAAAAAAGAATAACACACAGTACTGGCATGTATAAAGACATACGGACTGGAGAAGAAATGATCAGTGCACCACGGGACGTCTACCAGCTGAGCCTATAAGCAGCATGACTAAGGGATGGTTCAGGGTCACCATATCCAGCCCCGAACTATAAGCTTTAGCGAAAAGAAATGATTTGAGTCTCATCTTAAAATTAGTGGTCTTACCTGTGTCATTTAAAAAGGTAGTGTTGGTTGATGGTGTGCTAGTGATGGTTGTTGTTAATGTGGTGTTTATAACTGAAAGCAGGTAAAGGCACAGAGAGGAGGTCACTTCTATTACTACACAGAGGTGCACATTAAACATCACACAGGTTAACAATGTCAACACAACAACAACACAGACTGAAGAGAGGACAACAGACAGAGACAGGCAGCCACATTCAGTTCATTGTGATTTTATATTAAATAACATAATATTAATATTAGAGAGAAAACAACCCAACAAGCAGGGGATTCCCTGTGAGCAAGCACTTGACGACGAATGGAAAGAGAAGTGGGGGAAAAGGGGGCTGGGGTACAGGGAGACAAGACAAACTTTGAAAAAGAAATTACCAAAGTTAACAACATGCAGTCCTGACACAGCAGGAGTGAAAAAGAAATGCTCAGTGCATCATGGGATGTTCACCAGCAGTCTGAGGGTGTCTGTCTCCTGAACCCGAATTTTAACAATATTGCAAAGATGTAAGAAGACTGTTGCAGATATTTGTATAATTTGTGTGTTAAAGAACATATCCTGTAATGCCCAAATACAAGAGCCTCAGTTCTGTCTGAATTTACTAATATTACAGCTCATGCCTGTCTACCTTAACTAACTGAATTTTGTCATCTGAGTTCATAAATCAAAGCAGACATCACCTGCATAGCAACGAACATGAATGTGCAGAACCCTGAGGAATTCCAAAAATAACTTTTGTATGTGAGGACGACTCCTGTTTTATATTAACAGCTGGAATCAAACAGAGAGCTATGATTCAAACCACTGCAGTGGATTTCACTGAACAACAATACTGTCAGCTGCCAGAGCTACCCCTCAGCCTCCTGGCAGTAGAATCTTTAGGTGGCACATATATCCTGGAAGTACAAGTTCTAGAGCACATAATTACCACATTTCAGTCGATATTAATGGTGTGCATATGAGCCTCAGTGACTTGTAAATGGCTAAGTAAGAACCGGGAATAATAAATGCTGAAGTTATCACCTTCACAAGATTTTCAGAAATCTTGACCTCCGACCTTTATCTTTAGGTCAACGCCGCAAACATTCAAACTCATCCAAGAGTTTTAGTAGATGTGTCGTTCTCGAGTTATCGCATTCACAAGTTGAAACAATACCCCATCACCCTCTTTAGGCCGAGGGGTAAAAAACATGTTGTGATCAGCCATCTCTACTAATGCTGTTTCTGTGCTATGATGAACTCTAAACTCTGATCAACCTGACTGAAACTAGAGTTGTATGAATACAAAGCTCTGAGAAACTAAGCAGAAGCTGCAAGGACTCACTGGCTTTGATGCTGAAGACCGCCACTTTAGTGCCAAGGTCATTGGTGGCATTGCAGAAAGCAGTGACACTGGAGATGACGTTGACAGTGACCACACTCTGAGTGCCATCTTCAGTCATTGTTTGAGATGCTTTTAGGATCTGCAATAAACATTTTTAAAAGCAAAGAGAGAAAAGCAGATACATGAGGAAACAGGCCAGATCTGAATTCTTAAGCCACAGATTAAAGGTTTGCATCATCTGTATGAAATGCAGGTAAACTAGACACTAGCTGCAGCTCTCTGTCCAATTCATTTTATTTAACCCAAACTAGTATTGCTGAAGCTATTATACCTAAATCAGTACCTCTGTAAAGCTGTCAGCTAAATGTTAATGCTAGCCCACTTATATAATGTTTACCATTTTAATCTAACAAGTTAGCATGCTACCTTGTGCTTTTTAGCACTAAACATAATTGTTCAACTGACACTGATGGACATATTTCTGTTGTAGCTGTGGCTAAGCCCAGACTGAGAAGCTTCCCTCTGTTATACCTTTCCATCAGCAGTTGACCAGGTAACTGCGGGAACAGGAAAGCCTCTGAAACTGCAATTCAGGTTAACGGTTGTCTCATAAGTCTCCACTTCCTGGAAGTCTGGCCCCACAATCTTTGGTGGGCCTGCAGACAGCGAAGCAACAAATACAACCTTGTGTGATAACTATGCAGTTGCAAACTTTGAATATGGTCTCCCTTGAAGAAAGTAAAACTGAAACTAGAATTTTTCTAGTCAGACTCACCCATAACATTTACACGAAGTGTGCCGCTGGTTTCCATGCCCTCAATCTCCAGAACAGTCACGACACACATATACGTCCCAGCTGTATCAAACGTAGCATTCTTCATGACCAAAATGTTGTCCTTTGACACCACCTCTTTATTCTAGACACAAATGAAGCAGAAAAAATTGACTCAACACATTTCTATAAACATCTAAATACTGTATGAAATAGAGGTGAGCACTCTGTGTAAGGAAACTCGCTGTTGGCTGCCTCAGAAGTAGCTAGAAGTCACTAAAGGCCGAAGCCCCGAAGGTTCTGGGGGGGGTTTGGGTACCCTTGCTATCAAAGTGAGGTTTGGGGGTGAAGGCTCAGTGTCGAAGCTAGGTCTGGGCAATGCCAAGATATACTAAGGGATGCAGTATGAAGGCTGTATGTACACAAAACACGGTGACAGCAGAGATTTCAGGTTTCCGGCCTATCTCCAAAACTCTCTAAAAGTCGCAGATGTCACTGGAAAAAGTCACTAGATTAAATCAGCAACAAGGTTGCTAAGTTGGCAACTCTGGAGATCTTGATGTTACTTGTTACTGTTAGGCCAGTTGTACTATAAATATGTGTGTCTTTAACCTTAAACCAGGTTGTGGCTGTCCGGAGAGAAGACAGGGCATTGCAGCTAGCCTTCAGCTCTTCGCCTTCCATCACAACAATGCCGTCTTTAGGTGTTATAACAGCTGGATCAAGGTCTGCACATACAGACAGAAACAAAGTATGCAAGTCAAATAGGGCACATACTGGTAAAATATATTTGATGTCATGGTCAAAAACCAAAAATGCTTACAGTTAACAAGCACGTTGGCACTCCCTATGATCTGCTCAAAGTTATCTGTGTCTTCAAAGATGCACGTATAAATTCCACCGTCTGAACGGGTCACATTACTCCGCTCCATTATGGTGCCCTCGATGGGGTCACCCTGCAAAAATCAAGAGTAATCTTAAGGTCTTAAAACTGCTCCAAAAACTGGAAACTGTAAAGAACTTTCAGAACAGCGACTAACTGGCTCTGTGGTGCTTTGGTCAGAACATAGAAGCAAAGTAGGCCTAAACCGCTGTCCACATAAGTAATGACTATAAAAGTGCTGATTTTCTTACGTCACCGTGCTTAATTGTGATGATTGAGGATGGATAGTTCCCATTGTTTTTGCAGCGAAGCTCGACCGTGTCCCCTTCCTTGATTTTGCCCTTTGGGGACTCAACCCAAATATCTACTGCAGTGGGAAGGTCTAAAACAAACAGAAGAATACAAGGTCAGACCACAAACCTGAATGATCCTTAAAAATAGGAAATTCCAAGGCCCCAGCAGAGTTGTTTTTGTTGGGCTGCTTATTCTAAATAGTTAGTAAGTAACTTGTCAGGCCAGCCCCTAATAGTTATTTCCTACAACAGATAGAAAAAAACAATATTGCCAGTCTCGTTTCAACTCCTAAAACTCACAGAATACAGTGATGTTAATACGGCGGCTCTCGGTCATCTTGGTTGCTCCAGGAACAAAGTAGACGACCTCACAGTAGAACGTGGCGTCTTTGTCCTCCTTCTTTACCTTCATTTTCAGATCACTCTTGACTGAGTAGAGACCACTCGATTCAGTAGTGACAGTGCTCGCCACGTCCAACTCTGAAAGACACGAAAATATTGCAAACACAGAAGGCAAGGAAAGGATAGACACAAAATAAAGTGGCAAAGGCATTGCAGTTTTAAATGTTAATCTGCCTCACGTTCTGGAGCGTTGCGAAGCGGCGTATTGTTTCTGTACCAGGTGATATTCGGCTTGGGGTATCCATTTTTGACCTCACAAGACCCAATCTGGGGGGAGGAGGACAGGAAATTCAAAGAAGAATATTGTAGCCTGACAGTCATTTCTTTATTTTAATTGTGGATGTTTGTGATTGGCAAAACCTTCTCACCTTGGATAGTTCCTCTTCATTGACTGAGATCCCTGTTTGCACACCGTCAATGGAAGGAAGGTCTGGTGATACTGCACAAGACAGTTATAGTTATCAGAACTAAGACACAATCATTGCAGTTTTTTCTCTGCACAGTAGATACAATACATGGAGCTGATTCAAGGTGTTGAATTTGTAGTGGCACCAAGGATGAAAATATGGAGATATTTTTTAAGGTCAGAAAGGACACTCACGACTCCCTAAATAAAAACGACCCTTTCAATGTGAGAGAGCTAATGGCACCAGATTTAGAAAAAAAAACAAACTGAGTTTTACCAAACACTTTCAGCTTGGTGCGTCCCTCCCCGGTTCCATCTGTGAGAGTTTTGATGACACAGATAAATTCCACCTCATCCTTCACTCCCACTTTGCTGATTGTCAGCACCGCAGTGGACCCGTTGACATTCAAGCTGATCCTGTCTTTGAACAGTGTACTTGTTTCCGCGGCCTCTTGCATCGGTTCTTTGTTGTAGATTCTCAGTTTGTCACCAGAACGTGACACCTAAAAGGTCAGAGTTCACAGAATCAAACATCTCGTGCATAGAAACATGGCACCGAGCTGTGTGGGTTTCGTGCACGTCAAGCTTGACCAAACTCACATAGAACCACTGAATGGTGGTGCCGCCAGGGCCCTCATCGGTTGTAAACATGCAGGTGATCTGAGCCGTTTCTTCTGCGAACACCTCCACTTTGTCCTCCATGTTCACCTCCACAGTGGCCCATACTGAAGGACAAAAAGAGATCTCTTACCCACCAACATATTTAGGAAAAAAATGAATAGCGGGATAGACATTGGATAAACTGCTCAACCTGAGCTGTCCCTTTGATATGATCATTTATAATCTTGTCCATCCTAGTTATTTCAATGACAATCTTAGCCAGCCTCCTATCTTTTTGCTACTGACACCCAAGGGCGTAGGAATGAGTTTACCATTTGGGGGGACACATATTGGGAACCTGACAGATCCATAAATACTCAGAGCACAGCATAAAAAATTATTTTTGATTAAGACTATTTTCTTTTATTTTTTTCTTTTAATTTTTTTTCATGAGAATGGTAGTACACATTCTAATACACTGTTATACATGTTAATAAATTATGTTCAGGTGTTGCCCTTGTGTTGTGTGACTGTTACACTGATGTTACTCTTTTTAAAAAAACAAAGCAAGTCCTGCTGCTGTTTCAGCCTTTTCGTCGGTGGCAGCACTGGGACAAAATGAGATCACAAAACATTTTGCACATCTTGCCTCTTTCATGACATTTCTGGATTCTGAGTCTCAGTACAACAAAAACAAAAGGGTGCAGTAAAATGGAGAGTCAATGAGAAGCAAAGAAGTCCACACACCAGAGCGCTCCTGGAAAAGATTTGAATCCAAACAGACCTTTAAAAGATGACATTTCGGGCCAACATGCCCTTCTTCAGACTTTTGGATTCTGAGTCATGGTGAAAGCAAAAGAATGTCAACAGATCTATGGGAAAAAAGTAGTTGAACTGTATATACAAGGAAAGGGATACAAAAAGATATCCAAGGAATTGATAATGCCAGTCAGCAGTGTTCAAACTGTGACTAACAAATGGAAAATCAGTGGCTCTGTTAAAACCAAACCACGGTCAGGTAGACCAACAAATATTTCGGCCACAAGTGCCAGGAAAATTGTTCAGGATGCAAAGAAAAACCCACAAATAATATCAGCTGAAATACAGGACTCTGAAAACTAGTGGTGTGGCTGTTTCAAGATGCACAATAAGGAGGCACATGAAGAACAATGGGCTGCATGATCGAGTCGCCAGAAGAAAGCCATTACTGCGCAAACACCACAAAGTAACTCACCTACAATACGCCAAACAGCACAGAGACATGCCTCAAAACTTCTGCAACAAGGTCATTTGGAGTGATGAGACCAAAATGTAATGATGAAAGGAACACCATTCGTACTGTAAAGCACGGACGTGGATCGCTGATGTTTTAGGGATGTGTGAGCTAGTGACACCAACGTCAAATCCCACATCATAGCTTCCCTTTCACTCTTGCTGTTATCCTAATGTCACAAATTACCCCTGATCTGCACCAGCTCCACCCTGCCTGAACTCTCCTTCTGACCTTCTCTATACTTCTCCATCAACATCACAGCTTCAACAAGTTTTTCTTGCCATGAAACCATTCTGCTGCTTACTGATCACACTCTCTGTTTGGAACCTAGCTTCAACAACTCTTTCCCATAGCTTCATGGTATGACTCATCAGCTTTATCCCTCTGTAGAGCTGTGCATCACCATTGTTCTTGAAAATCAATGCAGTACACTTCTCCATTCCCCGTGCATACTCTCACTGTTTACTATATTAAACAATCCGGTTAACATCTCTATACGTCCACAGCTATGCCATCAGAACCAACCACCTTTTCACTCTTCATAGCTGCCCTCATGTCCTCCTGACTAAACCTCTGCATTTCCTGATTCACTCTTTTGCTCCATATGTCTCCATCTGTCCTCCCCTCTCATTTTCTTCATTGATCAACTTCTCAAAGTACCCCTTCCACCTTCTCAACACACTCATCGCTCATTTTAGTACACGTCCATCTCTATCCTTAATCACTCGATCCTGCTGCAAATCCTTTCCAGCTTGATCTCTCTGTCTATAGCCAACTGACACAAGTCCCTTTCTCCTTCCTTAGTGTCCAACCTCTCTATAAGCCTTATTCTTTTGCCACCTCTCTCTTGCTGGACACCTACTGTAGCCTCCCAGTACTCCCATCTACTTTTGCCATCTCCCCAAATATTCCTCGCTTTCTTTGCTAACCTCTTCCTTTACATACTCTCCTGTACTTCCTCATTCCACCACCAAGTGTCTTTGTCCTTTTCTCTATGTCCAGAGAATACACTACTTCAGCTGTAATGCACATTGGAGACATTGTTTTTAAATTACCTCAAACTTTTCTTTCTATGTCTGATTTTCTTGCATACTTATTGAGATATCTGAAATAATGACCAATTAAAACATATGCCAGTAATGCTCAATTGACTGAACCTGAAATGGACAAGACGGAGACACGACAGAAACTAGGACCTGTGTGCTGAAGAAACCGTTCTTCTGCATCTGCAAAACCAAAACAGACATGGAAGCAAAAAAATAAATAAGCAGGGAAGAAAGCTATGGTGGACCAGAGGGAAGAGAGATGCTATGACAGGAATGAGGAGCCCACCCATGTCCACATTAATGTGCTGCATTCCAACATGTCACCCTCTCACAGGAAGAAAGACCCAATTTACAGGCAACATAGTAGCCCCACTGTTTCTTCATGATCTGCCTCTGAGGAGCGGTGGTTTTCCCCCTTCCAGGATCTCCTTATGTGACACATCCTCTAAATCTAAAGGAGGGATCCCCAATTACACTTTACACCCTAGTCTCTCAGTAGATGTTTAACATGCCAGTGAGCAATACAGCCTGGGGGTGATGAGGCTGCCAGGTTTGATTTAATCTTTGCTGTCTGTTAATTGTGTCTGAACTTTCATGAGAAAGAAATGATGGTGGGGAAACATGTGAGTTTATGTCAAGTGAAGCTTAAGAGAGTGTAAATATGCTTCATATGTATCCTACAATAAGCTTTTTTATATTGGTTTTACAGTAACTTCAGGAACGACTGCCAAGTTTTAACTTGATTCACTGTGAGAACATTTTTTAAAAGTTTAGTACGGAATGCAAATTAAGAATGTGTAACAATTTAATGAATCATTTTAACTAAATAATAAATTAGATAAATAAATGAGAAATTAATGTTTACATTCTTTAAGCTGCAGCCTCTGTGGTGTTACAGTCCGACAGCAAGTAAAAAATAAAAATAAAAACAAAACCAAACAGATTTAGGTTTAGTTTTGCAAATTTGACATAAGGTCTACAAGCATAGACAAGTGCCCCATTTTTGGAACATATATTAAGGCTTATAAAACAATAAAAATATTTGAAAACTGTTTGCAGCCACACAGGAAAAAAAATTAAGCTATACGGTTGTTTCTAAGGATCTAGATTTATTACTGATCATCAGGGAAAGGATTGGTGATGCTATTTTCTAGAGAACTGACTGGTCAGTAGCTGGTGATTTCATACGGGTTGATCTCTGATCTCAAACATAACCTGCTCCAGAGTCGGTTCGTTCTGCAGCACAAGTTACCATGTCGATGTAAACCGGTAAAGAGTCAACCAGCTTTGTAACAGTGGAAATAAGTTACCTGGATAAGCCTACATCCTGCTTCTTAGTACGCGCTTCAGGTGGACTTATCTTTGTTTCATAACTGTAACATGGACACAGCTCAGCTGTCATCACATAGAACAGGTTGAGCTTCAGTCACAATCACAGGTCTCACATGGCTTTCCACTGTTTCTCCCATTTATAAATGAAGAACGGCGTTTTATGGTTTTGTTATTTAATGCTAGTTTGCTTAACCAATACCTCTACTCACCTCATGTGATCATCTTTATAGTCTATATTAATTCATATTTGTCCTGGATTTGTGTTTTACAATCAGATCTTTCATCCCAGCTCTTATAAACCTAAATCAGCTGAGAAAGAACTCGCATTTGCTTTCAGCTGGCTTTGCTTCAGCTTGCCAACACAACTAAAATGTATGTGAAAGCAAAATATTGGTGGATACTTGATCTGCCCTCAGTGTATAATAACAGATCTGAGTATAACTCGCTGAGGTATTCTTAAGCTACTGCAATAGATACACCCAGCATGCATGTGAAGAGCAGCACTGCTGAAGAATAACTTTGCAAAGCAGCTAATTCCTTTCAAAACAACAAAAGCCAAGCATATTTTTGAAATGTTCGCTTACATTTACTTCATTTTTTTGTTTTTTTGTTTGTTTGTTTTTTTAGGAGGGGATTGTTAAAAACCTCGACAGAATCAGGACATTATCCTGGGTCCAACATCAAAAGACACTTTATCCAGGAAAAAGTGCCAGATGTGTGGTCTGGCAGTTAAAGTGAATTATCACAACACCAGGACTGTCCACTGACAAGCCCATTACCCAGACACGTCCCTGCTCCACTCCTAGGTGTTTCATCTCATCATCATTTCATGGATAAAACACGTTTACAGTAATGACTGCCCGTGAGCTAAACCTCTAACTACTGCAACAACAATCATGCCCCCCCCTTCTCTTACTCAACCACCCCCACTATCCCCC
>VUQK01011871.1:0-18632 GCA_015106715.1 Bujurquina vittata
CATCAACATGGCTGAGCACTGAGGATGGAGTGAAGAAGTGAAAATGAGGAAACAAGAGCAGAGCATTGGTGAGGAGGGAAAAAAATAAAAGAAGGTAAGAGAGAAAATAAGTCAGAAGATCAGGATTCTCTGAGTGCTATGTCTCCTCTGATAAAGTTTAATAGATAAGAAAATCTAGCACAGCTCTCAGGTCCACATCCCTTTCCTCCCATATTTCAGCTCCTCTCCCTTTACATGCTGCACAAATGCTAACCTTTTTTTCATCATTAACTGATAATTGAGATATTTATCAAATATATTGTTTTTAGGCCACCTGCATGGGGAGGAACTGTTCTACCTGCATGCTCCTCTTTCTGTGGCTCAGCAGGTTCATTGGAGCCGGCAGCTTGGCTCTTCCTCTCTTCCTCCTGTTCTTCCTCCTCCTTCTTCTGCGGGGGGCTGGAATCAACACTGGAGGGTTTCAGTGGGCTCTCGCCTCCCATGCTGCTTCTAGGCGACAGCATCTCCATCTCCTCCCCCCAGTCTGACACAGGCTGGTGACCATCCAGCGGAGAGAAGGGGCTGAGGGGTTTGCCTCCCTCGGGTGACTCCTGAGCGACTGCCGGGGCCGGGATGTGGACCTTTGGCCTGGGAGTCCGCTGCTCTTTGGGGCTTCCTGCTGACGTCTGACGAGAACGAGGTTTGGGAGTTTTCGGGGAGGATTCTTTGCTCTTCGCTTCTTTCTCCTTTCCAACGTCCTTCTTCTCGTCGCCTTTGGAGTCTTGCTCCGAGTCGATCCCTTCCTCACATTCCTCATCACTGGCATCCTCCCACTCATCGTCATCCTCTCCTTCTCCGTCCTTCTCCTCCACCTGAGAAAAGAGTTGTTTTAATTTCACAGTGATGACTTTGTCAGGCTCCTTGGTTTCAGCAGAAGTCTTTAAAGCAGCGCTTTCAAGGGTTTTTCTGCCATGTTCAGAAACCAGAAAGAGTTCACACCTCACAACTTTTTTAAAAAAATCAATTTTACATAAGTAAAGGTCAGCATAACGGGTAAGTATAAATCGAGAGGATTCCCATCACCTTCTGTGCTGTGGGAGGTTTGGCCTTCTCTTCTTCCTTCTCTTTCTTTTTACTCTTCTCTTCTCTCTTCATCTTGTCCTCCTTCTCCTTTTCCTCCTCTTCTTTCTCTCCTTCCCAGCGGTTGTCATGCATGCTGTCAAAGAATGCAGGATAAAAGGTTCAGAAGACTTTACATCAGTGTGAGAACGGCACCGAAAATCAGCACAATACTTAAAATGTCATTAAAACAACAAAATCCCACACACACTCTAGAAAGTATTTACACATAGACCCATAGTCCTGAAGTTAAAAAAAAAAAGGGAAAGTAATAAATTGATGTGTCAGCAACATTTAACTTCTTACCTGTAGCTCTGTTTCTGTCCTCGGCCCCTTCCTCTATTCCGGTCGCCCCGTGGCCCCTGGGTCCTGCCCTGGGACAGGAAGTCACCAAATGTCGGTGCTTTTGGAGGTCGCTTACTGTCATCTGAAGGAGATGTCGATGGTGAGTAAATATCACAGCAAAACATACTTGATCTATAATCTAAAAAGGTAGGAAGAGGAGGGACTGAAAGAAGAGGAAGCAGGTGATTGGAATTTCATCATCATCACAGCTTGAAACACTTGTGACAGAAGCAGCAACAAGCGATGCACAGGAGACGTTCTTAAAGTAGGAACCAAAATTCGAGATTGGGGGAAGGGGCAGCATAAGCCGTCTGTTGGAGAGTATGCAGTGCATAAAAGTCCATCTAAGAACTATATTAAATATAAAGCATGTAAAAAAACTCTTGTGGGACATTTGTTAATGCCTCTGCTCATTCCTCCACCCATTTCTCTGCTGCTGCAGTCTGACAGTTCATGTGTTCAATAACAGCAAAGTCATAACCTGCGGCTGTCCCGCCTCCTGCAGAGTCCGTCTGAGCTCTGGGATGAACGTCTGTTATGATTGATGGCTCTGATGTGGGAGGGAAGATGAAAGGGAAAGAGGAACGAGAGTAAAATGGAGAACATCGAGATTTTAAAGCCACCTCGTTTAGGATGATCGTTAGACATGGGAGCAGCTGTTCAGAGGAGCTGCTTTTATGCTCTACATTCCTCTTATAAATCAAGCAGGGAGCCCTGAAATCAGCTAAGGTGATTGGAATTTTCTCTGAGCCACTCAAAATGAAGGTGTATCGAAAGCATGTAAGAGAAAGGTAATGATCAAGAACGTAAGGTGGTGTAAATAAAGAGCATTCAAAAAGGGAGAAATCGATTCGATGAGCAGCTGACGGAGGGATGAGGGAGGAAAAAGGTCAGAGAGACTTTTGCCAGTGTTTGTTCTCTCACTACTTCACAAGTACAGGAGATACCCCTAACAGATTTACAGATTTCACACCCACTCTGTCAGTCTAAAGGCAAAACCCAGTTTTATAACATTTTTATGACCAACCTCGAGCATCAGTGACATGGAATAAATCATAGTTTCAGCACCAACTCGATGTCCCTGTTTGGACCGGGAAAGAGTGACCGAAGATGAGCCAGGAATCAAAGACACCTTCCGTATGCTTGTTTCGGGCAGCAGCCTATTAAGCTTTCTCTGGTAAATGATCAGAAAACATGATGCTTATTTCTGTTTATATATGTCAGACTTATTCTCAATGAATGAAGGTTAAACTTTCCATGTCTTCACTGCATAAAGAAAGATGTAGCTGATTTTTTGTGGAATGACCTCGGTAGAAAAAGAACAGGCGCAGATGTGGAAGAGAGCTGAAGTGAATTTGAGGTAGGTAGGGAAGACGAGGAGAAGGTCAGAGACGAAAGCTCAGACGAGGGAGAAGGAGAAGAGGAGAGGATTTTAAAAAGGTCACAGAGAGACAGATACAAGTACAAAAGAAATGACAGGATCAGTGAGGAGAAAACAGGATGAAGATGACAAGATTGAACAGACTGAGGAGGGCACACAAGTCACTCCAGAAATTAGAGACAGTGTGAAAAGATGGAGTGTAGACACGTGCAGCCAAAGGCAGCAGAACCTCTAAGAAGTATCTGCAGCCACTGCAGGACATCCTGAGCTTGATGTGTGCAGTCAGAAGTGTCTGAAGTGCTGCCAGCCACAGAAAGATTAGCTCACCCAAAGGCAAAGCCCTCAGGGCTGTGGTTAAGCTCAAAGATGCACTTTCACAATCTACACACACTAAGTGATTTTAGTGATGCAAGCAGCTAAAATTCAAACTGGGGTTTGTAAATGTCAAAGGGCAAGTCGAGATAAAAATTCGGTGTTTCTGGAGATTAATCTACAAGCTGCACATTAAAAGTTTAAATCATGAGGTGTTATTGCTGCTTAATTCTTACATATATGCATCATTATACAGTAATTTAATATGGACTATAATTTTCCTACTGTCAGTGCTTTGGTTTGGACCTTCTGGAGCCTGAACCACATCAGGATTTTGTTCTAACTGAGGTTACTTCAGGTTTGAGCCGGGTTCAGGACGTAACTATTATCGTTATTTTGTAGATTTGACAAACCGACCTACTGACCCGGCAGGCGTCAGGTCTCAACCCGAGCTAACCAAAAATTAAATACTGGTAACAATGGTGGACGAAGTCGTGTCAACTATTGATTGATATTTCAAATAACATCATCATCATCATAGACTGTGTCAGCATGTCATCATGGACTGTATCAGCATGTCATCATGAAGGTGAGTCAGGCATGTGAGTCGGGGTGAGTTTTTTTTTGGGTGCAGCTGCTGTGCTTCAGACACACACACACACACACACACACACGCACGCACGCACGCAAAGAGTGTAGACTCAGGCCCATGCTGTGGTCTAACCTGAGGCCCTGCCCCGAGGCTCTGTACGAGAGTTATGCCCCCGCGCTGCAGAGAGGACACACAAACACATTAGAGTACATCTGCCACCCACCCACACACACCCACACACACACACACACACAGCAACTCTGTAAACATAACTTATCTTGGTACTAAGCCAGAGTAAAATCTCTGTTTGCTCACATAACCATGTACTGAGCTTTGGTCATAGTTACAAAGTATTATTGCCCAAAGTCAATCAGCAACCATAAAGGAAATCAGAACTCCTCAGAACGACCGCAGCTTAACTCCGAGTTTCATCTGGACTCCGGGGAAATACGGGATTTACATAACAAGCTTAAATACCGAGGAGGGCGACTGCTGCACCTCATATACTGTGAGGGGCTTCTGATAAATCAACACTGAGGAGTGACATCATGTCAGCCGAGCGAAGGCTCAGCACGCAGGTGGATCGAGGGTCAGCTGCTGTGTTTGTCCTGCCAGCTGTTGTGCAACAGCATAAGAATGGTATGTGTGTCTGTGTACTTGCCTCTCCTGCCGCCCTCCGATGGGATGCCCTCCGCGGCCACATATGGGTCCTCTTTGAACCTGTGAAAATAGCCACAGGGTCACACACACGTACGTTAGTGTCTTCTTTGTCATGCCCGTCTGCCAACATCTTTATCCCAACAGACAGGCACTCAGACTCCCTCCATCACGCTCACCTTGCCCTCCATCTTTAGAATCATTTTTATTCTGATTATACTCTGGCAGCAGCAACAAAAGCAGTGCAATATTTATCTAAGGAGCGAGTTTTTCTGGAAAAACCTTTCTTGTTTATGGTGGTGATAGAGCCAAGCTGCTGCATCTGCACACGTTGTCATTTGGGACTAAACTGGGGACCTGCAATGACGCACTGCTGCGTTTTCAGCACGGCTACAAATCACACTGCTGGCATTAGGATGGTAAGTATTAGGACTGAACATAGAGTTTTATTTTGAAGATGACCACACACACTTTACAATATTCCTGTATTTGACTTCCTCCTTATCTGCTCTGTGCTGCTTAAATGTGGCTTCCATGAAAATCTGGCCCTACAAAGAGGAATCTAGAACCACTTCTTGGGAAGTTTTTCTTCGGATGGTTGAATGGGTCAGTCTCTCGAAGCTTTGCACACCTGGTTTCAGGCAGTTTATCCCTGTCTCCCTGGGAAGCATGAACTGTCATCTTCACACCCCTGGCTCATCATTTTCTCTTGAACCGTGACTCTCCCTGTCCCTGCCACTGGGAAGCACCGAACCGTGATGCTGCCCAAAGCTCCTCTTTCCTTTCAGCGCCATCTGACAAACTCCAAGCAGGCTGTTTCATCTTTCACCCCTGAGTGGCTTCTGTCCAGCTGCTCTAGCATGAAGGGCTGATTGATGGAGTCCTGCTGAGATGATCGCCCCTCTGGCTCATTCTCTAAACTCTGCAGAGGACTTCTCAAATGCCATCAGGTTTCTGCTTCCCTCTTCTTGAGACTGCTAGAATCATGGGAATCATGGGCTCAGACTCTGGAGACAATTTATTCTCGTGCTTCATCTATTTCTGTCCCACAGTTTTAATCACTGAACTCTGAAGAAGCTACTTTCACAGCATCTGTTTGTTCTGCAGTTTGAACTATGGGACCTCAGTTTAATTTATAAAAGGTAAAAAGAGAACTCCTCAGTCTCCCCAAGCTTACATGCTGTCCGTCTTCTGTGCGTCCCACTCTCGTCTCCACTGGCCTGTGGCGTTACGATGGCGTGCTAATCTCTCCTCATCTATCTGCTCTCGCTCCTTCTTCCAGCGCAGGTACTCCGCTCTCTCCCGGCCGGTCATGGACATGGTCATATCCACAGAGCCTTTGGGTCCAGGTCTGCGGCTCTACAGAGACCGGAGAAGTCAGAGTAAATCATTCAGTTATTAATCGCAGTAATGCTGTAAGACAGAATCCTTCGATTCTCATTAAAGAAGCACTCACGGTCCACTCTTTTTCCAGTTCAGCTCCTGTCTTTACATTGTCAAAGTCCAGCCCTCCCCAGTTTCGTACATGTCTCCGGCTGCCCTCCTTACGGTCCGTGTCTGGGGCTGGGCCCGAACGCCTCGGGTCATCCAGGAAGTTACGGGTCGGTTTGTCTCCGTCCTGCTGTGAAAAGAGACCACAACAGAGACAGTTATAGCACCTGGCCCGGGGAAACTTGTACTAACTTATGACAATAAAATGTGAAAACTTATTAAGCTTTGCACGAAAGCACGAGGTGGGTATGTGCAGTCCAGACATCACCTGGGTTACCCTACCGGACATGACTTTATGCATTTTCATCTTTTTTTATCATAATTTAAATTTTTTTTTTTTAAAAAAGAGACCGATCATTGTTTGTCTCGCTACTTCTAGAGATCGATCACGTGTACGGTACCGAGCTCTGTGTGAATGGGGTGTTTACATATGCGTCCATGTTTATGGTGCAGAATGATTGATGAAGGTGCAGGGATGAGTTTTTAAAAAGGCATTTTGAGCCCACAAATACCTAATCTAAAGACAGATTTGTTCAGGATTTCGTTGATGTTACAGGGACTGCGTGCTATACAGCCAAAGGTGGCTGAAACCTACAACAATAACTATTAACAAACAAAAATGGCTAAAACATCAGAAAATCCCCGTCTGTGTGCCACACGTTTGATTAAACTTGTACAACAGTGACTTTTATACCCGTTGTCCTCGCTCATACTCTGCTATCCTCTCCATTTCTTCATTCATCTTCTCAATGTTCTGTCGTCTCTTCTCCTCCCATTCCTGTCAGGAAGTTTGTGACACACCAGTTATTATTTAACAGGATGTTAACGTTAGATCGGAGCAGATTTAACAACACTGGAAACCTACTACAGCCCCTGTGCACCAAAGTCATCCACCAGGAGTCTGATTCAGTCATGTGACTGGTAACAGCAGAAACTCTGGACACAGATTAAAGCTTTTCTGTAATGATGCTGTTTTACTTTAGTCAGGCATCTCAGATTTAGCACCTCTGTGTCAAAAATTAAAAGGACCACATGCAACTGTTTACGTCTTTTTCATTCACACAAAAAACCGTGAAAGAAGCCAAAACTGCTGGAACCAAAGTTGGAACCTGTGCCGTGGCTCCAGGAGGTCCTGCAGCAGCACATTTGTAGATGATTTGCACGAGTTGCCCATAAATTCTTTGCAGCATGTTTATCCTTCACACAGAAATGATCCCAACTCCTGTAACTCTAACACAAACATTTGGGTGTTAAACCTGTAAAATGTGGGCTTGTTCTTAGAGGGTACAAACACAGCATCGGCTTTGCAGAAGACCAGGACGCTTTGATTGCTCTCTGGTACGATTTATGATTTTTACACACAAATGTACATAAATGATGTACTTTAAAGTGCTACTGAAATGCAGTTACAGTCAGTCTTACATGAACTTAAGTGGAAAGTTGATCTATAAAATTTGAACTAAAACCTGGTTTCTATACTCCAGTGTAGAGGATCAGAGAAACCTGATTTCCCAGAGTACACTTCTTCTGAGCTTGTAATCAGCTTTTTATAATTATGCATGTGTGCAGACGAGAAATTTACATCACAGAAGGGCAGGATAAAAGGAGAGCTCATTACACTGAACAACGCACACCGGTACTTAAAATAATTCTACCGGCAGCTCGGCTTAAACTGAACCTTACAGTAACCCCCACAGGTGTGGACAGACTTTCAGCAGGTGGTTCTTCTTTGCTGAAGCAGAAGCTATGGATCCAAAAAAAGTGATATTAGAATCCTGTCTGTATAGCAGCTTCACACTAACAGAGTTACTGCAATAACTGACTTCACATCAACAAATAAACAGGCAGTCGGAGACAACAAACCTCCAACAGGAGTGAAAATTCATGTTTGATATAAACGTCACATAAACATCTTTCTGGGAGGAATAACCTGCATGCTTGCCTTTTGCGAAAGCATGCTTTAAACCTATAATTTCTAATGGTTCGCACCTCGCAGCGTGCAGCTGCATCCTGTGTGAAACCCTCAGTAAAATAGTTCATCCACACCCACCTTGGATTTCCTGTCCACTCCTCCTGGTGTCCCTTCTCCTCCTCCTCCTCCTCCTCCTCCTCCTCCTTCCCTCTCCTTCCTCCTCTGCGTACATGACCTCCTGGCTCGCCAGGCTCTCCATCTCTGGGTGTTCTCGGTTCCCAGTCTCTCCTGTCTTGGCGACCACCACCTCCTCCACCAACTCCTCCACCCCCTACTCCTCCTCGCTGACCTCCCCGACCCATTCGCCCAGACCCGGTCCTCCTGGGGGGGCTGTGGCCGTCACTCTGCCCTCTGTGGCCGTCACTCTCCTCTGACGTCTTCCGGCCACGAGGGGTTGCCGGTTTCCAGTCGTTCACGACTCTTTTCTCCTGTCAGAAATGCACATACAGTGATGCTCAGTGTGGACGGGACAGTTATTAATACCGTAGTTATCATTTTAGTCAGCAATTAGAGGAGGGGTCGCAACTGATGCGGAATAAAAAGATGATTTTTCTTGGTTCTAATTCTCATGCTAATGAATTCAGTCCACATTTTAGGCAGTTTTAATGTGGATCAATAACTGATAGATAATATTATATTTGACTGAGATCCAAAAGTTACCCACACTGGATAACAGAGCTCATTTTGCACCTGTCTCACACAGGTGTTATGAATATAACTGCAGTCTACAGGTAGGTGGAGCTTCTGTGTGCACACCATATTAGGGACATCATACAGAGCCAAGAGTAGCTTCAGTAGATTCACACTTTGAATTAGGAAGTGTGTGATCAATGACAGCAGCTCATTGGAAACAAAGGGTGGAAAATGCCCTTTAATACACACACTCACAAATGTATACATAAAGAACTGTTCAGTGTTTTTTTCCTATAGCATCACAAAAATCATTTTCTTCTTGAACTGTTGTGATGTAATTTTAAAGCTATATCGCCCACCCCGAGTTACAGGGAATAACAGCTATAACAACAGCAACACATCATCTTTGACTAACAAATAACGACTTCCACTGAGGACACAGGACCACCTGAGCAGCCTTCACTTAAAAATTCAACTCAATCTCCTCAATCTAATGAATTACTGCCACATAAGGTAAAAAAAAAAAAACTAATCTGGGCAATGGATTATGCAAAGAACTACAGCGTGATGAACCCTGAGAGGCTAAGCGATGAGACAGAAAGAGGCCATAGTCGTTCATCAGATTTTCAAAGGGCTCTTCAAGAGCACTCGTTCCACCCTCAGAAACGCTTCAACAGACTAATGGCCCCAAATTAACCCTTTAACCAGTGAGACAGGTACTCATGTGGAGAAGGCAGCCCCCTGCCGGTCTTCATGCCCTTCTCTTGTCTTGTAACCTTTCCAGGTTGAAATCTGGGCGTCTGCAGAGACCAGCAGTCATTTCTGAGGCAATCTGGATCTTAGCAGGAGTTCACTCCACTCTTGCGCCTCTCTTCCTCCCAGACCTGCTTACAAGCAACTTCTGTTCTACTTCAGCCCACAGGAGACCGATTAGAAACGTGACAAATTGTAAGCAGCTAATGAGGCAAAGACCTCCTTCCAGGAACTGGTTGTGACCAAAAAGAGCTGACAAAAAATAAACACGCTTAAACGAACAGACCATGAAGGCAATCATATTGCTGCTCTGCAGGCAGTTTGCTCATGTTGTTCCATCATCATTGTTTGTGACCTTATATTTCAATTACATGTACAGGCAGCACGGTGGCGTGGTAGTTAGCACTCTTGCCTCACAGCTAGAAGGTCTGGGTTCGAGCCCACCTTGGATTCATTCAAACTGTGTGGAGTCTGAATGTTCTCCCTGTGGGTTTTCTCCCTTTACTCTGGATTCCTCCCACAGTCCAAAGACATGCAGTTAGTGGGGTTAGGTTAATTGTGTGATTAATGTGTGTGTCTGTCTCTCTGTGTTATCCCTGCCTGCGACAGGCCGGTGAGAATGGATAGATGGAAATGACATGCAGGTAATTTGTTTTTGATTTTTTCAAAAGGCTTAAAGTTAGGGGTGTGGCCTCATTCATTTGCAGAAATAGCTTAGAGTTGTTGGCTAAAGCAAAATAGAAGTCCCAGAAGCACATTTTTTGTTACATTTTGATCCGTTGTTTACAAAACAGCTGGTTCCAGTTCTGTTCAACATCTTTGCGAAAACGGCTAAAAACGGGCTATGGTTGTGACCAACCAACACGGTGGCAGCCAAAATACAGACTTCAAAACTAGCAGAGTCTAGAAACCCAGAAGATGAAGTTGATGTGGCTTCTTGCATCTATTACATGCAATCTACATTTTCCCCCCTCTCATACTATGCAGATTTATTTTAACTCGGATCACTTCTCACAAACTGAAGAGTTGCCCGTTTCCTCGTGTGAAAAATGGACAAATATAGCGACAGCGTTTTTCTAGTTATAGATTCAGATGTAACAGACAGAGATGATCTGGATAAACAGATTACAGAGATAATTCTCCATCATGTTTGGGAACTTTAATAAGCTGGCTAAAGTTCATTCTGCACAAACATCATTACGTTGGTGCAACAGGTACCATCGCCTCAGCTCTGATTACCCGAAATGTTTTTTAAATCAAATTTTTGCCCAGCAGAAGCTGCATGAACAGATACCCACATTAAACAGAAATCTCCCTCATGAAATCTCTCGGGTAACTTTGGGTATTTTTAGTGTGTGCTCTAATTTTATGGCTGCTGCTTCACTGTTTGCCAAGTATTTCAGTTTTTTTTATATGAATGACTTTATTGGGCCTTTGAAACTGGAATGTGGCAGCAGAAGAGCTTTATGGTAAAATGACATTTACAGATTTGATATCATCCCTGTCATCACAGGTAAAAGTCTCCCATCACAGCTTTGTGTCCAAGGAACTGACACTTTTAATTCAAAAAAATCCAGCAAAACAAAAGTAACTGTGTGTAATGATTTATGCACTTCCCACACATGTGGCCCTGTTACAGTCTGCCACCTGCCTCCTACACACCTTCCTTCTGTTAGCACGCTCGCCTGGAGTGTCTTTAACCGACTAGCCTAAAGTAGAGGGTGTTATGAAGCCCTTTAACTCGAGTCTGCAGGCTTACTAACTACAACATGAAGCTGCAGCACCTGATAGTGTCTGCTCTGGAGCAAACGCCTCACATCTACAGATATGAAGACGGCACACCTCGACCACCCCAAATCTTCTACATGCCGATGCTACAGTAGAAACCCCCCGATGATGTCATACTCCATCAGTTTCAGCTATATTTTGGTGTTAGTCGCATGTCACTGATTTTATTTGTTACTTTACAGGACTGAATGATTTTTTGAGCCAATAATTTTCAGCATTCTGGATCACTGGATCCAGACACCTCCTTCGATCAAGAATAAACTTTGGCCGTGTTGCACTCTAATGCTTTTAAGAGGATTCTGACTTATCCCAATAAGGTTACACAAAAATGTGTCGATACTGTCCCCATCGCCCAATACCAAACAATTACCAGCGTAACAACTCCAGGAATTTTCACAGAAATACGCTGATGAGCAACAGACAGACTGAAAACATAACCTCCCTCCACCTTTCGGTGGGCGAGGTAATGAACACCTGAAAGAAAGCAAAACAAAACGTTAACACCTGTCTGAGCCACCCGAGTTTTCTGCAGAGTAAGGTGAAGGTGTCCCAAAGCTTGGTGCTGCATTTCTACCACCTTCATTAAAAGATCTTTAAACAGCTTCAGGTGAGATTAACTCAGACTCCTCACAGAGAGGAACCCAACCGGAATCGAGCCAAAGTGTGCTCGGCCAATGCAGAGCATGATGGCTAGCCCATCAGCTGTGCTGAGTTTAGAAGCGATGGTGTTTTTCCAGAGTCTGAACCTGTGCCACCGCTCACAGCGAGCCCAGGTGCTGCTCGGTATCTTACCCCTGCTGCTTTAGAAACCTCGATTGTGACGGTGATGTTTTCCTTCTCCGGCTTCAGCTCGAGGGGGCGGGGCTTACGGGGTGTTGTCACGGCAATGCCCTCCTGCTCCGCTTTCTTCTTATCTTCCTCTATTTCCTGTTAAAAATAAATAAATAATTACTAATACTCAGTGTCAAACACGCAGGTCTGGACTGTGTTCATTTTCTCATTTTTGGAGTGTGAACACTGAAGTGCATCACAATGCTGCTGATGGACACTTTTCTCCCACAATGCAATGCACCAAGGGAATAATGTCACTACTAATATCTGGAAAATTAAAATCAGTCAGTCTGGTTACGTGAACTGAATGATTACTAAAAATAAAATTATTTAAGTCATTCTGAACTGGTGATCATGTGGGCGGTCCTTGAAACAGCAACTTTAGTTCAGTTCAGAGAAACTGAGAAGCTGCAGTGGTATCTTATCTGAGTGCAAAATCTGAAAACAAAACAGGTTTTTTAACGTTTTTCAAAGTAACTTTCATTAAATTTCAGTGGCCACAAATCCTAAGAACTCACAAACACACATGAAAGCTGTTAAATGTTTGAATAGCTCTAAAATCTTTTGATGAGACCAAGTTTCTCATTTAACTCCGTGAAGTTAAATATTCAACCCGCAACTCTCTGAGTCACAGTTTTAAAGTAAAATCAATCTTCCAATTCAAACCTGTTTTTCTGGCTAATTGTAATTAGCAGCAGGTCTGAATGAAAATAAAACAAAGACGCACGAATGTGACTTTTTCCTCTCATGCACAGTAAATCCTGATCACGGTGCAGTGACTCGAGGTTTTTGACTCCTTTCTGTTACTAAACAAATTCAGTAGAAAGAAACACTTTTAAAACAACTGTAAAGAACAGAGAAATGCATTTAGTGTCAGCATTAAATGTAGAACCTGAAATAAAAACATTCAGGTTTGTTGTGGGGGTGACTGTGTGCAGTAGCATGATTGGCCCACTGAATGTTTCTAAAAGCCACTTAAAGAGTTTGTGTTAGCTTAAAAGACACACGGATCTCTCTGTTTCAAGTTGGAGTTTTTTAAAGCTCATTTTTAAAGGAAGGGGCTTTAAATATTTTTTTCTCACAGTCCTGTTGTGGTTTTAATGTGTAGTAAAGTCCTGACTACTGTGGAAAATATGCACCCGGCTGCTGTTACACAGGAATGAAGTAAGTCGACTGAGTAAGAAAGTGCAAATTGTTCTGTTCTGAGATATTTTGGAGCATCATCACTCTTCACTGATGCAAGTTGTCTTTCAACATTATGGTTAGTATTAAATATGCATTTAGTTCTCCTTACCTGGTACCTCTTCATCAGAGCTTCATTCTTCTTCCTCAGAGCTTCAATTCGTTTGTCCAGCTCTGCATCCTTCTCCTCCTTCGTCTTGAGATCCACTGTTGAAGACTGGAGTAAAGAGGAAGAGAACAAAAGTGACAAGACCAGTTAAGCCTGAATTACTTTAATGCGCAACAGCAAAGATAGATGTCTTTGCATAATTACAGAATTGTTTTGCAGTTGTTAAAGAGAAAAGAGTCAAGAATAAGCAAATACTAAATGATAGTGGGAGAGGGGGGCACTTAAAGAATCTCAAACTGAAATCAGTGCATGAATTATACAACAACAAAGATGGTGGCCGCAGTACAACATAAGTTTATAAAGTTGTTTCTTATACAAGTTTATTATTATGTAACTGCATGTTTTTACTTCTCTTTCTGCCATAACCGTTTACAGTTAGTTTTCCATTTTTGGTCTGAGGTTTTCCTCCGTTTTGTCTTTAATTCCATTCAGTTTCATGTCCAACTTTGTTTGAATTTATTATTCTGATTTCACTTAGCTGCTGTATACAGTCAACAGTGGCTGCATGTAACAAAACCAAAATGTCTCGACTTCAAAGTTAATGAAACCATTTGGAGACCGGCTTTTTGCAGTTCATGCCAGGAGGAGGGAGCTGCACATGTGAACACCTTCAGTTCAAATTCAGTTTGAACTTTCACTTTCCACTGAAGGAGCATGGCTTGAGGTGGAAGACAATAACTTTGCACACTTTTGTAATCAGACATAAGATGTGAGCAAAGAACAAGTTTTGAGTAAACGTCAGACATGTAGTGTTTTTACTCACCATGGCTGCCTTCGACTTTTCCTCACACACTGGTGGCTGACTGCTTGTTCCTCCTGTAAAGAAGATGAAGAGGATGAGGAACAGCCTTCAATTTTATAAGAGCACTCCACCTAAAACCTGATGTTTCTTCACCTCCACTTGCAGCCACTACAGGGTCGTCTGTAAGGGGGAACGAAAAGGATGACTGTAATCCCCAAATTAATAAGTAATTGAGACAATGATTGTCTGCAGCCCCCTCTTTCTCACTTTGAACACTGACGCAGGCAATCACAGGTGAGGACAGAACCAGGTGTGTCATTAAACCGTCTCAAAAGCTCCTTTAAGCGCCTTAGATCTGTAGACAGGATGTAAACATGTCACCTACCTGAGGAACGGCAACGCAACATACACATACATACAGAGAGAGAGAGCTGCTCTGATGTTGTGGTCCGTATCTGGGCCGGTGCTGGGTAAGGAGAGCACACTGAGCCATGTCTGACGTCTGAGCCATTACAAAGCGCCGAGGAGCCCACGAGACGTGGAAGAAAACGCCGCAAACACGCCGAAAAACACCTGGACGGGAATTTACACTCGCTAAAGTCACGGTCGGTTCACATTACCTGTATCGGGAGGAGTTGGAGTCACGGACGAAACAGAAACTCGCTACTCTTCTCCAATTCCTGCGCCTCAATCCCTCCTTTCTACTTGACTTCCTGTTAGCAGCAGCTAACTTCCTGCCAAATAAAGCCCGCCCCCCGCTTCTTAAAGAGACAGTACGCCCTGTGAGGCGCTGAGACGCTCTGTAGGTGCTTGCAGGGAGGCTTCTACGGTCCTCCACACCGGCATATATACAGCACAAGGATATGATTGAAGTGCAGGCTTCCAGATTCAATTCAACGGGCTTTACAAAAAAATAGCATTAACTTTTTGGGAATTACAGATTATTTTATACAATTATTTTTATACTGGCCCTTTTTTGCATGATGACAGAATTATTTACATGGTTAAGAAAAACAAGACAACATCTAACCGAGTGAGGAACACCTGGGTAGATGAACTGTGAAGTGTAGACGGCTGCACTCTCTGCTCAGATTGAGACAAATGCTGCAGAACCGATTGGTGTGTACTTCACTGTGCAAATGGATAATGAACCAAAACATTTTGTAAAGATTTTTGAGCCATATGATCATGGTGACAAAGTCTTTTGAGCACAGATAATAATCACTCATCTACCATCACATATGACTGATCAAATATTCCTTCTGCTTTAGATAACAAGAGTCTACCATAATTTTTCTTTTTTAAATAAGCTCAAAGATTAATGTACAATCTTGATCCATGTTCTACGGAGTTTTAGGGCCACATAAAGAATAAAAATTAAATTGTGCATTTTGAGAATAAAGTCCAAATTTTGAGAAAAAAGTCATCATTTCAAGTCAAACAGCTGCCGCGGCTCCTTCACCCTCTCCAAAATACCTTGTGTAGATGAGTTGGAGAAACAACAACATTAATCTCCACATTTCAACTTTATTCTCAAAATTCACAATTTATTTTTCCTCAGTGTGGTCCCAATGCTCCTTCGTAATGTTCTTACAAAGTAAAATAACTGTATATGTGACCTTTTTTTCACTGGGATCCCAAAACCAACACTTAGACGGCGAATGTAACTCATCGGGTGTCCATGAGATGGCAGCAGCAACCAGCCAGCAGACATGAGCCGGTAATCTGGCCCAAACACACAAAAATGTGACCTGAGAAGATATATACATGGAAAATACGTGAGGACAAAGTGCACTGCCTACTTCAAGCATATAGGTCACTGCTCTGTCCTTACAGCTGAGCTCCAAATGAAAATACTGCACATTTACTTGTAGCTGTTTGTTAGTTTCACAGATTCAGTTTCATTTTAATTTCAGTAAGATTAAATATATAAGATATACTTTATATATCCCCAAAACGATAAATCCGTATGTGTTATAGTAAATCAGATCAGTCAAATAAGATACAACGAAACAAAATTACTTAATAAAGTAAAAATAAAAGGAAGAGCTCAACTGAAGTAAAAAACTGAGTAAAATAAAATGCAAACAAACCACAGCTGTTCTATATAGATCTAAATATAAAAACACGTACATAGGTAAACACTGGCTCCAGGATCATGTGACATCATGTACATCATGTGACACAAAAGAGCCCAAGAGTTATATTTTACACTTTTATTTGCATTGTTCTTTTATTTTATTTATTTATTTGTAAGTGATTTGATCTACATGCCTTTTTACAGGAGATATCTCAACACAAATATAAGAAGCAGTGTTAGTGGTGTTTCATTTAGCTTCTGCGGTTCACTGTCACACAGACTTTACTGGGATAAATGGAGAGACCTGAGCCTTTGTTGGCATCATTAGTAACAGTTTAGACGGTAAAGACATTGCATCTATGCTGAACTACATGTTTAAACTTAATGAACTGCAGAGAAAAATAAGACAGGACACATAACACAGACTCACTCACTCACATTCACAGCAGCAGGCAGAGTAGATTAGACAATTTAACAGCAATTAATGAGAGCCTGTATCAGTAAACTAACTTTAAAGCTCCTGATAAAGGTGCAGCTCTTAAAGGGATGGTACACCTCCAAATCTCATTGACTTCTTCCTCTGCCCTGCAGCACAACATAAACATGTAGTTTTTGTTTGTTTTTAGTGTGAGTTTCCCACATTTGGAGACATCAGTGCAAAAGTACCACTTTTCGATTGAATATGATGGAATTAAACGGCCTCAAAATGCCCAAAATACAGTAAAAAAAACCCTCAACTGATACTTCTTATTCAATTATTATTAGAAAACCATAACTACCATATATAACTCACGAGACCCTGATGTTAGCTGCCTGCACCCTCATTTTGGTTGGTGGATGAGGACAGTTGAAAGAACTCAATTTCGGCACTTTGAGCTCCACAAAGCAAGTACCATTATTTATTTTAAATTTATAAGAAAGCAAACGTCTCTACAGCTCCGTATGAATCTCCCAAACCGGGCGATTTACACCAAAACAATCTAGATGGATTAAACAAAAAAAACAAACAAACTAGCAAACTTTGAATTGAACTGCCCTTTTAATGTTGTGAGCTAAGGCTTTACACTGAGTATATCTTAATACCTCCCATAACACAGGTATGCTTTTGCAGCAGGAGTTTCACTTTGACTGTCGCACATAATTCACAAGGTAATGGGATCAAGCAGCCTTACAGGGACTAAGCACATTCAGAGCCCTCCAGCCTGGATGACGTGCTGTTTGCTGTCTTGTTACTGTGGACAGGTGAGATAAGGTTGAGCAGGTTACGTCTCACTGCCCTTCTTCCTTTTAACGTTTCCCCGGGAGACCACAGCCATGTTTATGTGATGTTTTTTTAAGGATTTTGGAATCAAAATAATTTAATATGAGTTGCATACATTTAAAGCATCTTCCACCTCACTGGCTCTCTCTGACAAACACACACAAAGTTGACAGACTCTCCTGCTGTGGCCCAGTTTCTGTGGATGCAGTCAAAACAAACAGCTCCTCTGTTGTTAGGCAGAAGGCTGAGTGAGTAATGACCACACAGGATTTGTTAATCACCTGATAAGATCTTGCAACCAGACCGAGTGTATCTAGCCGTCACTAGAACACATGCAGAGGAGACCTGCTGCTTAAGTCAGAGGCAGGTGGAGGGAAACACCAGCCTGGCAGCCTCAGTTACACGACACCGGACCCAACAGAACCAGCAGAACCAGCAGTCTTAGTGGACTGTAAGTGGAGATACTGTGAGAGTGAGGCAGTGCACACAAAGACGCCTGCAGTAGCAGAAATGGTGCCACGTATAAAAAAGCTTTTTAAAAAAGCTTTTTAAATTTTAAAATTAATTTTGTGCAAAGTCACCAATGTTTTTAAGCTTTTTGTGATGTGTGATTCTATGCTTTTTATGTTCATTGAAACTACAGTTCATTCAGAGTTTATTATAAATAAAGGCCAGGAGCCAGGAGGCGCGTCGAGACGGCTGCAGAGGTGCTGCTGGGAGGACTCTGATGATAATACAACATTTGGCTACATAAACATGTAACCTTACGTAACATAATTAGGCTGAAACATAACCATGATGTGACAAACCTGTGATATGGCTCAGTGTGATGTGGTGTACTCAAACTTTATGTAACATGATGTCACATGACATCACATACATTAGGGAAATATATCATGTGGCAGATGATATAATCTAAGCTAATGGCAACTATTTAATAGAAATCATTAAACCTGTTTACTAATAATTGTTTTATAAACCATTTATGAGCATCATGAATATTGTAAATGTTTAGTAAAGACCACACAGCTGTCACTGAAGTTTAAAGTGATGCATGGTCTTTTTTTTTTTTTTTTTTTTTTTAATCTTTTATTTTCTGTTGTTCTTTGCAATCAAATGGTGATCCAAATACATTTATGTACCAAACATATTTGTTTTTACAAGAACAGCTCTATAAGTTTCTATAGTCTATTCTTCTTTATTCATGTATTTATTTATTTATTTTATTTATTTATTATTTTATTTAATTATTCATGACAGGCATGACAGGCAATAGGGGAAAGGAGGAGAGGGGAAAAGAAAGAAGAGAAGAGAAAAAAGAAAAAAATAGATAAAAAAAAATCAA
>VUQK01011872.1:0-11196 GCA_015106715.1 Bujurquina vittata
AAAATTGAATCCAACATGAACCGTAAACTGATTAGACCAATAAAAATTCTTTCCGTACCATTTTGTAGTTTAAGTCAGTGAGTTTCAGGTGTTAAGCCAATGATACGATACGGTTCACTTATGCAGCCAATCATCGCAGCCTATTGTGTGTACGTGCCTTGTCCATATGCACCGTGCAGGTTAGCTAGGTAAGAACAGTGTGGTGGAGTTAAGTGACGCGAATGCTAACCCATTATCACGGCTAAGCAAACTGGCAGGGCGGACATCAACTCAACAAGCCAAAATAAAAAAAGAACCGTTTGCTCTGCAAAACATGCAGCGAAGCCAAATTAGCAAGCGAGTTTGCCTGGCCAAAGCACGACTCTCACATACAACATAACACACATCTCATAAATGACAAGATTTTTTTTTTTCAATTTTAAGTGGGCCAAATCACTTATATTAAAAGCAAACTAATGGAAATGCTGTAATCTGATTCTTTTAATAAGCCATGTAACTTGCTCTGATCGCTGGTTTATAACAGGTGTAATACTGGTGTGTGGCCACAGCGTGCACATCTGATGTTGCTCACTGTGGTCCTCAGTGTGCTCAGGGAGATTTTGTGTATGTCCAGACACATGAAAAATTAGAGGGAACATTGGTGACCAACTCAGCAGTTGATGTTGTAAGTGGTGTTAGTGTGAATGCCAAGGTGGAAGAGCTGTTACTGGTGAAGCAGTCTGCCGGCACATTGATGTGCATGACCTTAGAGTCTTAGAGGTGTTAGCATATAGACCAGGTCTCAGGGTAGCACTTTCAACATGGCGTAAGAAGTCTTCTTCAGCTCTTCAAGAAGCTAGATGTCATCTGCAATGTGCTGTTCATAATAAAACATGACATGTCTTCTTTGTAGCATCCACGGTGTTTTTACATTTTAACTTACAACTCCAATGTGTAAAATGTATACAAACACAGAATGAGATGATTTGCAATTCTCATAAAAGAAAATTTTTACTCAAATTTAAGCTGAGAAAATGTATCATTTCAAGGCAAATATTGCTTTGAATTTAATCGCAGAAACACACCTTTTCCACTGTGTAGCGTGCCATTCCATGAAGGTCTGAGAACTGAGGAGACCAGCTGATTTTAGGGAAGAGGAACATTGTCCCTATTCCGTCATTGTATTTCACACGTTCCTAATGGGGCTCTGACACTTATTTAGTAGCTCATTATGAGAATATGCTTTCACATTCTCAGCCAATTGCTCCTAATCTGTTGGTACAGGGACATTAAGACTCTTTATACGCATCAATTGCTAGCTGGTCTGCAGACCATCCAAGGTGTAAGGCTGTAATCCAGCATTTCAGTATATCAACCGAAATATGGTGCTTTCCACCAACAATGATGTCGATCCAGTGATTTCCTCATTCAGCTCCACTTTCCCATACATCTGCACTTTTGTGAGGAGTTTAAAAAAAAAGTTTCTCCTTAGCCACGCTCACCTAAAATGTGTTCTGCCAGGTGTTAAGGAAGAAAACACCCGGTGATATATTCCTCTACCCCCTCAGTGGGAAATGCATTTTCACTCTTGATACTCTAAAACACTCGTGAGCCTGCATTTTTAGAAAAGCCTCTCTTAAATTGATGTCACTAAATCTGCCCTGCTGACTCACAGGATGGAGCCGATCTTCCAGATTTATTCTAATAAAAAAAGATCTAAACCACGTCGCTGTCAGGTGAAATTTAAACTCCCCCTCCTAAACATTTGGGATTCAGGAAAAAGTTCTTTGTGCATCTCTGTTCAGACAAAATTGTTTTTTAGAAGGTTTTTTTTATTTTATTTTCAGAGTGGAAATGAGCATAAAAGGTACCCTTTAACTTTTACCATGATGTGAGCAAGACACAGAAAGTGACTGCAGCCATGTGGCTTTCTTCTTTCCTAAACAGTAACAGTTCATCATAGTTGTATGGCTTGCCTGGCGAGACTACATATAAGGCAGTACACTGACTTTGCTGTGGTACATCACATGCCTGTTAATGTGCACAACTAATATCATTTCAAAACGGAAAGATAATTTGGATCTACTCTAATCTATTTGGCTATTAGACTCCGATGACCCATCATAGCTGAGAGTGGAATCCCAGCGGTGATAAGATTTAGGACAGGACCCCCCCCCCCCAATCCAATTTTCCAAGATGATGGAGATGATTGAGATGGAGGCTTGGTTGGGGCTCTGAGAGAGGTCTGGTGATGATGGGGACAGAGCAGCTTGCACAAACGAGAGACTGAAAGATAGAATGACAGAAGAACGCTGAAATTTAAAGCACGCGGATTGGAGGCTGATTGGCTCACTGAAAGGCAAACAAGCGAATGATTGGACCAGAGCCATGAAGTGACGAGTGATTACAGATCTTCCCTATTGAACTGACACATAAGCTTCATTAGTAGCATCCTTGCATTGCCACCAAACTAAAATTAAAAACGTGCATAAGGGACAAATTAACATTCAAGCCCAACATGATATGATAGTGTAAGTAGTAGACTTCTTTTGCGGAAAGCAAACAACATCATTTCCAGGCGGCAGCAGCAACCACCTGCTCTGTGGTGATGAAAAATTTACAAAAACATACAGTATCACACATCGCAAAAACAGTAGTGAAGACAGGCCAACAGGGTTGGAGGAATATGGAGCAATTCAACTCATGTTCAGACAAATCAAAAAAAAAAAATACAATTAAAACGTGCAACAACGACCTCAGAGTGCTGTGTCAGTCAGCACTCATAAACTCACCTGTCAACATTGCCACATGCAATATTTATTCCAAGCTACATTAGATTTAGCAGATGCAGGCACTGCTTACACCTCATTTTGTCCAGTTAAATAGGCCAACTCTGATTGGCTAAGCATCCACGTGTAAACGTACTGCATGCTGAAGTGGATGACTAAGCAACAGATACAGCAAGGAAGAGCTAAAAGTGACCACAGAGCTTTAACAGTAGTTTGGCCAACTGCACACGTGTGTTTTAAATATTAAAATCTGTAAATGGATACAATTACATCCCATAATAGCTTGTTTTTACATAGTAATATCACTTCTGACAACCACTTTTGTGGCTTCTTAAGGATGGCTGTAGACGATGTGGCTGCTAGGTTTTTAAAAAGAGAGATGAGATTCTCTCCTCTCTGTCTACGCAACATTTCTTGCTTCCCTCTCTTCTCAGTCCTCCCTCTGCTTAACTTTAAAAAAAAAGTGTAATAAAATGGTGGAGCATCAGCATTCTCTAGAGGCCAACTGAGGGCATAGCATATACTTTTTAGAGAGGCATTCATCTTTCCCTCTGTCTGATCTTCCTGCTGTCTGTATCCTCTTGATGTGAGATAGTATATTTAATGCAGGATTCAGCCTTTTGCGGACTGCACTATTTTTGAATAGCAATAAGCTCTTATTTGCAAAGATAACTGGCTGGCATTATGGAAAAACAGAAACCAGATGAGAAAACCTGCTTTGTGGCTTTTAAGGAAGCTCCATGTAAGGTTGTCTAACATTACCCTGGCACACCCTAACTGAACTTGGTAAATTACCCTGCGGTGATTCGTTTCCACAGTAGCAACAACTGTAAAGTAAAAAAAACAACAGCTGACTGATATTATTCTGTTAGTTTCAATCCACACATAGGAAGAAGCATTAAAGTACACACTATGTTTCATGACATGTGCACCTTTGTCATAGCATATTTACCCTACTTACTGCTCTACTTCTCGCCAGCGTCCTGGTGGGTGTGTCAGCACATTCTATGGCAGCTAAAAAAAACTTTCCCTTCTGTGGAATGTGTGGGATTGTTTGCCATGAAGACACATATGATTTCCTTCAGGGATTAGCTGCCATGTGAAGATTCGTTTTGATTCTGACAAGAAGGAAATATGATTCAAAAGTGTCACCTTCTGGGATTTGAATATAATGTCAAAGGGGGATTGTTTTTGGCAGTGTTTTTTTTTTACCTTATGTCAATATGTCAATACACCCATAACTTTCTCTAACAACTTTGATTTCTCACATTTTCCCCAGTGTTCTCTTTTTCTTTTTATTTCAAAACTACTGGAACAGAGTTTCATTTTGAGTGGGCGAAGAAAGTACAGCGTGGAATCCACTTTTGTTTTCTATTTATGCTGTACAATCATCACTGTGCACAGCGGTAGGGCAATAAATGCAAGTAACTAAGTGGGATTTAGGTTAAGCGCCTGAAACCAGAGACCCAGTCCTCCCAGTCTCACAGATTAGACACTTTATATTGAAATGGGTTGATTTGCATTGGTTCCATATCATGTGCAACGCCATGCAGACTGGCCTGGTTATCCGCCTACCTTTTCTACTAAATATATTAAATATATTTGTTGCTATAACTATCATTATCACTTTATCTCTCAAAATACCATTGGGCAGGTTTTCTCATGCCCAACAAATGCAGACTGAACTTACAAGCGGGTGAAAGAATGTTACTGTTTGCAAGCGATGCTCCGCCCATCACCCAGCAAGTCCACAGCTCAAAGCCAGCCTCCTCAAATATCCAGGTGAGAGCGAGTCAGAAAGAACTGAGACAAGAGCAGCAGACACACCACATTCATTTAGCACTCATCTTATGGTGCTCCCTGAGCCTAGGGTAAGGTGATTTATATTTGCCTATATCTGTAAAAATTAAGGTCAAGGAATCATTATGTAGTTGAATTGCTGAGTTTGAAATTCATATGAGTGCGGGATAAAAGCTAGTGGGAAAGAAGGGAGTGGGGGTTGACACTAAAAGGACAGGAATGTCACTCATCCTTTCCCTGTTTCATCATGTAACTCGGGAAGATCGTGTCAGGGGAAGAGCTCAGCCCTGATGCACACAAAAGAATAAAATTTGTAAAGACAGATAACTGAAAGCACTGCAAATAAAACCATACCTGGATTACCTTTGCTTTACTCCTCTGGATGATTCATGCTACCTTGAAAAATGGAAGAAAGTCATGTTGAAAGTAAAAAAAAAGGGCGAGATGTGTGATTATTAGGAAAACTAAGAAATAGCTGTGCTGGAATAAAGAGAAGGGGGGACAAAAGCCACACAAGAGAACCACGGCCCCACCTTGTTAGCCCGGAGCTTTGACTCATACAGACGATTCTCAGTGGTTAAAATGAATTAGCAGCAGCTCAACCTGTAGAACAAATAATAGTCAGTGCCCAATCAGGATCTGAATTATGCTGGTTTATGCCTAATGCTACAGATATTGTGGAATCTTGAGTGTTTTTATGGCTGTTAATTTTTCCTACTCTCTGTAGGACTCAGCTGTCTCCATTGCTATGGCAAAGAGAAAGAGAAACCAGTGACAAAGACAGATAAGAGGGACGCCAGTATTGCATTGTAGAGTCAATGGAAAAACAAGTCGTGGTCAAGTTTGCCATCTCCCTTTAGACAAGTTATACTTTTTTCTGAGGTGTCCTTTCTTTGCTGAGTATCACTGCAAAGTCTGTGTGTGTAGTTTGTGTGACCAGAGGTCACATGGTCTTTACAATTGTGAAAATGCAATGAATTGTACTGTGCAGTCATGGTTGGGTAAGAATGTTTATAAATCCCTCAGGCCTCTATAGCACTTTTTTTTTTAAATTACACCAGAAGATTCCCTTTAAGAATCACCCTGATGGCTGCAGAACTTCGGAGTCTCGCAGGCCCAGGCTGAGGCACACTGTAAGATTAATGCTGCTGGTTGTGTTATCCATTAGAAGGACAGGTAAAGGGAAGGTAACATCGGCAGTGACTGAACGTGCCTGGCTTTCAATAGCCTGCGTTGTGATTCTGAAGGCATTCAATGAGTCAAGTCTTTTTATGCTGTGTAATTTAATAGTCAGGAATGCTGGATGAGAGAGAAAATAGCAACTGATTTGACAGCTCAATATGTCTGTAGCGATGCTGAGATGCTCAGGGAAAGTGCCTCTGAATTCAAATAGTTGGGATTAGACGTGACAGAATTGAAATGGAACAGTGGACAGCGAAGCTGTTATCCCTGTCAGGCCGTGCGCGTTTACCAGAATGAGATGTAAATGTAAAAGAGACCCCCCCCTCCCCCGTAGCACAGCAGAACTTCCTTATGTCCATATTTGCATATTAAAATAAAAAAATCTATGTCAAAACTTTCAGAAATTTTAAACTGTGTATCTTTTCCATAACAAGTATAACTTTAAAGTCCACACATTCGCAAGTTCATATTTCAACTAAAATTATTGGCTAGCAAAGATATCTGTGGTTGTCGGGGATGGTAACTGAGTCTTATATAGTGCATTCATTCCTACAAGCACTTTCTTTCTAACATTCACAAACACACTCCGATAAATGCATCAGGAGCAACTCGGGGTCAGTATCTCACAGATTGGAGCAGCCAGGGATCAAACTACCAACCTTCTAGTTAGTAGATGACCCACTCTTCCTCCTGAACCACAGCCACCCTGTCACTGGACACTGTTCTAAGAGTTGGTTAATAGTGTTTCAGGTTTGTTTGTTTTTTACGCAAAGGGACGCTTCGATGATGACTCACTCACTGATACCACAAGCCTGGATTGTAAAACAATAGAATAAAAGGGAATGCCCATGACAGCAGCTGACATATTTGAGGTTAAAAAGATGGGGTTATGATTGTTTTTATGTGTTAGTCACACAGTTTCAAGTCTTTGAACTACTAAGTTTCTTCTAACCTTTTTTATTGTTTCATTGCTCAGGCTCAGATCAAGAACTTCGTTCCACCTGATCTCTTGAGGAGATCAACCGTACCACTCAGCCTCCTCTGTCCACCTCTGAGGCAGCAGTCATGAACTGGGGTGAGCTGCAGGGGCTCATCAGTGGAGTCAACAAATACTCCACAGCATTTGGTCGGATCTGGCTCTCAATGGTCTTTATTTTCCGGGTGATGGTGTTTGTGGTGGCCGCTCAGCGGGTGTGGGGTGATGAGCACAAAGACTTTGTATGCAACACTGCCCAGCCGGGTTGCAACAGTGTGTGCTACGACCACATCTTCCCCATCTCCCACATTCGCCTGTGGGCCCTGCAGCTCATCTTTATCACATGCCCATCTCTTATGGTCATCAGTCACGTCAAGTATCGAGAGAAAAAGGATTTGCAGTATGTTGCATGCCATGAGGGCAAACATCTGTATCCAAACCCTGGGAAGAAAAGTGGAGGGCTGTGGTGGACATACCTGGTAAGAATGAGGGGCAATGAAGTTTAATGCCAGTGTTGTTGTACATGACACAAAGAAAAACAGATTCAACAGTCTGTAGGAACTGAATAAAAGGAGATCAATAACCATATCAGTAGCTTGTTACTGCTGTAGAATGTGTCACATAAACATGAAAAGACATGTGTGCCTATCTTTTCTATAACTTGAGTTATTTTGCTTTAATTTCCTGTTTAGTAACATTTCTACTCACTGTTCAGTTTTCACTGGTTCTGGTACATATCAGGAAGCTTCATTTTCTATATCACCAGGGTAAAGAGTCATCACTAAAGTACAAGGTTACATGGGGTTGTTTAATTTTTTTTAAACTAACCATAGATCGTATGTCTTTGCACAAATTATCATTTTTGTGAGGAGAATAAATTAAGGTTATCATTAAACTTCTAAAATTCACAGCCCAGTAACAACTTAGAAATCACCTGGATCTTTCCTAGTTTAACACTCATTTGTCTTCTCATAGGTGAGCCTGATTTTCAAGGCAAGCATTGATGCTGGCTTCCTTTATATCCTGAACCACATCTACAAAGGTTACGACCTGCCCCGTTTGTCCAAGTGTTCGGTGCAGCCTTGCCCCAACACAGTGGACTGCTTCATATCCCGGCCCACGGAGAAAAAGATCTTCACTCTCTTCATGGTGGTGTCCTCTGCCATCTGTATCTTCATGTGCATCTGTGAGATGATTTACCTCATCTGTAAACGCATCAAGAAAATAATCATTTGGAAAATACATGCAGACAGGAAGACGTCCCAAGAGACTCATGAGATGAAGCCATTGGCATCCAGATCACAGTACAGGTCTAGAACATCTGTTAGAGGGGACCAGACAGTCTCTATCCAGAACCTCAGTAACATCAAGACTGAGGTGGCATCACCTAAGAAAGAAGAACTTGTAGGTCAGACTACTTTGAGAAACTAAGTAAATATCTCCAGATGCCATTGGAAGCAAATGCATCCTTCAGACTCAATGAAAAACTGAAATGAGAAAGTGTGAAAGAAATACCCTGACTTTTTCAAAAAGTAATTTGTAAATATGACCATGTTAAATGACATTCTGCATGAAAACTTACACCGAGGTGGAGAAAAAAGCTTTTTTTTTTTTTAAAGTGGTTTTATTGTTGCTGTTATTGTTTGTTTTTGTGCAGTGGTGTTATGTGTGTGTATGATCGTGCCTGCATTCATGCTTGTGTGTAGCCTGCGCATCATTGGCCAGCAGTAAGCTGAAGCTGTACTCAGGTGACCTGTGGATAATACTTTAAAAATCTAAAATGTTAAAAGTCATAAACTGATCTAGATACAGATCAAATGGTGAACCCCACTGACCCTGGAGAGCACTTTTTTGAACACAGCAATCCACAGAAAGCACTTAAGGGGAGCTGTTCTGTCACATGGAAAAAGTACTTCAGAATTATCAAACGGTTTAGCAACAGGCAGCTAAGCGCTTATGTGTTATTACTTGGACTGGGTGGGGGTTGCTGTAGGTGAGTCCTGCGTTCATTACAGGATTACACACTGAGTTACTCACCAAGTACTTCACAGGTTTTACTTCACAATAGATAGGGCTCCGCCTTACTGGCTCTGACGTCACCCATTTTTCCGCCACACTACCGACCAATCAGCAGCAGAGGACGCGGGTGCGGTTTTATCGATAGGACAATGCACCAATAGTTAGCTGAAAGCGGACGTCGTCGTATCCGCCCTGCTTCGTTGGAGGAAGTAAAGTCTATCAAATATGAGTTTCCACTACGGTCAGGTATTGAATTCTCGCTTTTTATATTTGATCTTTGCATTTATAATAACATGTTAATATTGTTTAATAAGCTCCTTATCTGTTTTATTGGCTAATATAGCGTAAATCACAGCATCGAAACAAGTCGTTTCCGCTATTCATTCGTTTGCTGTGGCTAGCAGGGTGTTACAGTGTGTAAACTGTTGCTGAGAAGTAGCAATATTTAAGTAAGAAGTAGCGAGTAGCGCAGTGTTTGTGTCAAACTAGGTTTACAGTGCTGGACTTATGGTTCAAGAATACATAAATGTTCTAGTTTTCCTTTTTTGAATTGGTAGCAATGATGGTGTATGTCATTCGAAAGTAAAGGTAACTCCACATTGAGCTTATTGTCAAGATATTGCTCTTTAATCTTAAATTTGAATTAGGACACAATGGAGCTTATTTTGCCTGCTTTAGCTGCTCTGACTTTCACTTTTTTCTTTATTCATTGATCTGCTGATTTTTTTTTTCTTGTATCAAAGCTGGATTGAGACAATGTTTCACCTGTTTAACTGTCTTTTCCTGAAAGGCAGTTGCAGCACTCAGTCAACTATCAATGAACAACTATGAATTAGTTTTGTTTTAGCCTTTAACTTAAAGCTGCACAGCTCTGTATCCTAGGTAATTTTATATGAGCAGTCTCATAATTATAAGTCAATTACATGCTTTGCCAGAGAAATATCTATTAGTTGGGCAGTTCTAGCTGTCAGGTAAGTACACAATATTAAAAATCCTCATATTGTCTCATCTGTGCCAGTTAAACAGCCTTGATGTGTCTGTGGCATGGCCATGGGAACATTCTGTCACACATAAAGTTACGGCAGCATATCCTTTGGGTTATGGCATAGAGCACATAGATGCACATTTGAATTAGGATATTGGAAGTTATCAGACTAAATCAGCACTTTGTGCATAACCCACCTAAACAAAAACACTCCTGCTCATGGCTAAGGCATTATCACTCAACTGCACCCACCCTTAGAAGGACAATGCGCACTGCAAAAACTGCACCGAATGACAAGCAGGAGAAAGCACACAAAGTGATGACACCCACCTCCAAACCCTCCAGATCTCAGTCCAATTGATAATCCACAAGATGGTCCCAAGAACCACTGCAATCCATGGGTGCTGCACCGCACAGTTCACAGGACCCAAAGGATTCACTAGAGATCCCGTCTCTATACTCCATTGTGTCAGAGCTTTTTTTGGTGCCACAAGGGGGTCCTATGCAATATCAGGCAGCCGAGTTCAGTATTGTGACTGATGGGTGATATTACCCTCTCAAATATTAAAGTAGTGGAGTACAAAGTGGCAGAAAATACAACAGAAAGTAATTAAATTTCTGTACCTCAAGACTAAACCTGAGCAGCCATATCTGAAGCAGCTTGTGTATCTGTGGTCCTCAGAGTCTAATACTTCTGTTCCTGCTCATGCAGTTAGCCCATTAATCGCTTGTATTTATTGTAGTTTTCAGTGAACCAAGGTACCCTATTCTCTCTCTGCAGGGCTATCCAGGAGGAGGCAACCCACCACCGGGTGCACCATACGGTGCAGGCAGGGGTTCTTATGGGCCTCCCCCATCAGCTCCTTATGGAGGTGCTGCAGGGCAAGCACAAGGCCCTTATGGCGGTTATGGAGTCCCAGGTCATGGAGGGCAATATGGGCCTGGGCCAGGTGGTGCCCCTGGTGGGCCTTATGGGGCTTATGGTGGACAACCTTATGGAGGTCCTACTTCAAACTATGGTCCTGCAGGTAATTATGGGCTGAGAGCAGATCCCTTTTAACCATCTGTGGTAGCTCTGCCTGTGGGATTTACACAGGCATACACAAAACACAAGGAGACTGCAGATAGGCTTTCACTCTCCCTCAACATTGTTTCTCTCTCACTTTCTTCCCCCCTTACTCTCTGGTGGGATGATGGATAGAAAATGACTTACGTTCCCAGACAGTCTTGTAGAGACAGGGTTCAGTTTGTGCCCCTCAGCAGGATTACACGGCTGGAGTGATGACTCCGGTAATACTGAGTGAGGGCTAAACAGAGTAAGAGACAGATGGGCATAGAGAGTGTGTGTGTGTGTGTGTGTGTGTGTGTGTGTGTGTGCGTGCGTGCGTGCGTGTGTGTGTGTGTGCGCGTGCGTGCGTGTGTGTGTGTGCGTGTGCGTGTGTGTGTGCGTGTGTGTGTGTGTGTGT